>CM042675.1:13612564-13730511 GCA_023638005.1 Forsythia suspensa
ACCACCTTTCTACACCTATTTATGAATCCCCTTTCACAACAACCAAGCATATGTAAACTCTTCAAAACTCTCTTACCTCACTGACCATCATGGTCTTCAACACAACTGTGCTGCCTACATTGCTCTTCTTCAAATGTTCACAATAGTCTAACAAGATTTGAAACTACTCATTACTATTCCATCTGATAAACTCCAAACATTTGGTTCATGTTCTATAAAACTTCCATTTCAAAGCATTAGAAGCACAATCCTTCTTCGCACTCTCCACAAACCCTCTCATTCTCCAATTGGGCTCATTTCTAAATCAATCCATGTATCTCGTAGACAAGTATGATGTACTTGCATGCATAGTTTCGTATGTTATAGAACAAATATACTCTAGATTCAGAGTATTTATTACAGATGTACCGCTTTTTTTTAGAATCGAACATATATAACCCACATGCAATTCTTATCTTTGCATACAACTCGAATTCGTTGCTTGTCATCCTTTGCAAACTTCACCTCTCTAGAATGGTTCGCGGAGTACTGTCGAATGGCCTTATTCAACACTTTCGTTTAAGCAAACTTTTGACCTGCATTCACACAACAAGTACATAAAGGTTGGGGACCCATTTTGTAAAAGACATAAAATAACAATATTAGCAATTACAAGTTGCATGAAAATATACCTGCTTCAAAATGTGGGTGTAACGCCCCAAAACTTTTGTATCTTAATTTTATAATTTAGAAAATCTAAATTCGTATTTTCTTAGGAAAAATCCAATGATCCCCAAAAATTGTTAAGTTTGGTATGCCAATTTCAACAAGTTTATGGAGAAAGTATATGTATTGAGGACTTTTGAAGAAAAATATTAAGTTGTGAAAAATATTTGGGCTTAATCGAATTTAATCCCATATATAGAGACTAAGCTGAAAATTCTGGAAAACTTCAAGATAATTACAGTTTTGCCATTGTTTCGAACCAACTTTGCAACCATCGTGTGTAACGTGCGTTGATCCATAGCCTATGCATGTTATACCATCGCGTAGTTCTTATTGAGATGTTTAAATTGATATCAAGTTTAAGTATTTTTCAAGTCGGACTTGCCTTGAAAGTTGAGCCAAAGTGGTGTAATCAGAATTTATGTAATGCAGAAATTTTAACAAATTTGGCTAAGTATGGAAAGTCAGTTGGACAGTCATTTTCGAGCTAATCGTACAAGCTATCGACTGATCCATTTCTTTTGCATGTATGCTCGTTGTAAAGCTCGAAGTATGAACTTTGCAACGGTATAAAGTTTGACCAAAACAGAGCTCGTCCCGACCCTCAAACGTTGTCCCGAACATGGATACTTGAAATAATAAATCGAGAATTTTGTAATAAAATATTGGTTGAATGGGACACATGTCATTTTTAATGATTATCACCTTAGGGCATGTTTGACAACGCTTATTATACTTAAGAATCAATGTCGATTAATATTCTTATAAATAACTGATAATCTAATAAAATACACCATATTTTTTCTTTCCTTTTTAAACCAAAAATTAAGTAAGAAAACTCTGCTGAAATTTAGAGAAAAAGGAAAGGTAAGAATGAAAAGAAAAATTGAAAGGAAACCAAGAACGTTTTCTCTTTCTTCTTTGTGTTTATGGGAAATAGTGTGATGAAATACTAAACTAACAAGGAATTCATCACATCTATTCCAAGATAAGCTAGAAAAGTAGAAATTTCCATCCGTAAATTCAAAACCAGTTCAATGAGAGATCCGAGGCTCTTGGTAGCCTCGTAAACAACTTTCTGATTTAACTTCGGTAGCCCTGAATCATCTTTCTCATGTCGGTAGTTTCATTTCGACTTAAAATAATGAGTTTTTGGACGAGAAATTCCTCCTTAGCCAAGCCTAAAACATAAATTTTATTTTCCATTATTTTTGATATATTAACTCTCCATAAACTTGTAAAATTTCAGGTCATTAATCCAAAAAAAAGATTTTCTTTGGACTGTGAGTAAAGTTCATGTGTATTGTTGTTTTTATATTGATTATTATCATTAGGATCGGAATATATAGCATGAGTTTTATTTTTATGTTAAATGAAGTCGCTCTTGTGATTTCTTGTTATCCATCAAATTTTCTATCTAAGTGATCATAGATATTGAGATTAATTGCTTATATATGAGGAATTATAAGTAATAAAATCTGCAGAAATTCAACTTCATATTTATGATCTTGCATGTCTCTAAAACTTATGTTTAAGTCGATTTTTGATGAGCTTAGAATCTGCAGTTTATGATGACTTTGAAGTGATGGTTAATATAATTGTCTATGCTTAAATGGAGCCTTATCTTATGTATCATTATTGTAGCTTGTTAGAAAATGTTTAATGTTGAATATTCTATATTAAAAGTGCGCTTATTTGAGTAAAGAATGACTTAAAATGTTGCTGTAATAGTATGATGAACAGCAAGATGAAGGACTTTTAGACCAATCCCTTGCATGTTGATTGGGATTTAAAGTAATATGTTCCTTTGAGGAAGAACTTGATTGAATATTTACGTTCAAGCTTTTTAAATGATGTTTAGAAATTAAATCTTGTGTTTCCATGTGTTGCACCATGGCATCATTCAAGAAAAAATTCATGATCCTTAAACAATAAAATAAAAGTTATGTTTACATAATGATCATGAATAATTAAGAATGCCCTATTTAGGTTGAACACCATGGGAGCAAGTCCCAATTTGAAGGTCACGGACTCTGAGATGCCCATGGGATGAGATTCCAAAATGAAATGAAAGTACTTGAGCAAAGTGCTCTAAGAGAATGAAAGTACTTTTGAGCATAGAAGCTCTAATGATGTTGTGACCTTGTGTTTAGCAAAACACTATGAACGCTCGATGTACAACCCTAATATGGGAAGGGCACGAAAAGAAAGAAGAAAAGAAAAGAAAAGAAAGAAAGTTAAAAGCAATGAAAGTAAAAAAAGAAGAATGGAACCATTTTTGGTTAGTACATGCATAGCATTCCAATGTTTAGCATCCATACTATGCATATTGTATTGATTGCTTGTGAGTTATCATTAAAAGCATTTCATGAAACATATATGTTAACAATTGTTCGAAAGTTAATGTGTGATTATTATCTTATTCACTTATGTGAGAATTGAACAACAAGGTTAGAAGGTAAAGTGAACAATTCCATTCAATTGAAGGTATGAATTATGTGGTTTCATGTTTATGTGCTAATTTGCTCACTAAGCTTCATTGCTTATAGTCGTTTAATGACTAATGTAGGAAATAGAATGGAACTACCTTGAGGTAATGCATACTTATGAAAGGGCATCGGAAAATGAAGTGGACTTCTATATATCATCACGTAGAAAGATGTATGGGTTCATTTTCTGCAATGGCCGGGCTTGTACATAAAGGATCTTCAAAACGATATATGTCTACAATGCCATCACATTGGAGCCGAAGGGGACTCTCTTTTTCACGTACTAGATGACCGAGAGTCTTTGATGGTTGTTTTTGTAGTTTGAAGGATTTTTAGTGTCCCTTAGTTAATTGTAAACCTTTTAAAGTTGTTAGTGTTGAAACGTTTTTGATCAATATGTTTATAATGAGTGTCATTTTGACATTTTTGTTATCAGAATGACGAATCATACTTTGAAAGAGAGGGATACTACACTTATTTGAAGAAAGTGTTGTAAGAGAAATCCTGTTGTAATAGCATATATGATGGAAATTTAAAGTACTTTAAGTAATCGAGTATGTGGTGTATCCTTGTACTTTTATTTACAAATTGTTTGTAATGCTTTTAATATCTCCTCTAAGTGTTTTGAGTAATGTTGGAGTGAGGTATAAGACTTGGAAAAGTTTAAAAAGAATTAAGTTTGAAAATTTCTTGTCACAAAGAATGTGATATTAGTAGCCACACAGTAGTGCATTTTAGTTTAACCCAAGGCTACTAGTAGCCTTCAAATGAAAATATAAAAAATTTAAGGAAAATTTCGGAGGTCATCACGGTGGGTCATTGAAATCATCTTTTCAACAAAGATATGATCTTTGTCCTTCTTCGTCCCGATAGCTTTGTCACCATCTAAACTTCAGTAGGTCATCTCGAATCTTTTTCTTGACTTCGTTTAGTGTACCATCCTCTTGTTGGTAATATGTGTACTTCTCCCAAGTGTAGTGTGTCTCAAAATATTCATCATCATTCAGTTGCGTATCCTCCTCCTCGATGTTTGAATCTACAAGATTGTCCTTTTCACCCACATTGTCATTTTTATTCTCATCTTCATCATTTGCAGCATGATGTTTACTCATTCCAGTTACTCCATCTTGATAACAACAAGTATCACCCCCACCTCCGCAGGCTCCGTAAGTATATCTACAAACTGATCACTAAAGTAATCCCCACTATCATTTGCTAGGATGTCCTCCCACTCTCTAAAAATTTCCTCATACTCAAGTTCCTTCAAAAAGGTTGTCTTAGGATGTAATAGGAGGTTGTGAACCAGTTAGTGGCTGGCTTTCAGCCACTTGCACTCTATCTTCCAATTGGTCTGCAGCTTCCACTCTACATTTAAATTTTGAGCATCTTCCTCCAACACAACAGTTCCATAATAATCATTTGAGTGGCACTTTTTGTTTTCATTTCTTCACGTTCATAAAATTCTCTGATGCCATCAACGTCGAATGTGAAGTTGAGAGATTTACATCAATTTACGCCTTTATTTCTAACTCGAATGACTAGATTCTCCTTATTTGGTCTCCAAGGTAGGGCTAACACTTTAGGATATGTAACTATATACGCTTTATAGTCCTAGATTTGCCAAGATGCTTAATCAAGCACAACACATCTCCATCACATCAATCTCCACAACCCATTCGTAAGATTCATATTCGGCATCCTATAGGCAAATATGAACAAAAATTGTACCCTAAAGATTTGGTCATAGCATTTAACTCAAACCTTGAAAGGCAATCGAGTCCACCCAACAATGTCTTGTGTCGATCCATGCAAGTAGATGATGTTTGCCATTCTCATGAAAAACCCGGTTCTATGGATACATTTCACTATGAAGTAAGGAGATTCGTCGGCTACCAAAATAAATCCCAAAAAAATACAATTTTTGGTTATAAAAGTTGAACAACAACTACAGATTAACGACAATGAACCAACAAACACCTTCTTCGTCTTGTCTATGATATTGGTATTCTTTGAAATGACTCATTTCTGGTTTATTAGTGACTGTTCGATTGGCCTTCTCCAAATGCACGATATGAGTGCTCTTTTGAAATGGAGATGTTCGTTGTCTTCTGGTAAGGTGTGGGCAGTCGTGTTCTTCAACAGATGTCGCCAGTTTGCTGGAGTGAAGATGGTGCAATTGATCTTCTAACCGTTTTTAGGAAAAATTTAAGGGTTTTCTAACTGATTTGTAATATGACCACGTAACTATTGATTTTAAACTTGAAATGAAGAGTTTTGTGGATGGACAAAATTGCCCTTAAGTGCTCAGACGCACTGGTTGAGAAAATATAAACCCGTGGGGTATACGCTAGTGACATAACGACAGTTTTTAATAGAATGTGTGATTGAGGACGTGATTTACAATTACTTCAACGGTTGGGATACCTGATGGAAAAAAAATTGATTGGGGGTAGATTAGTAACATATTTGAAAGGTTGGGAACCAAAATTATAAATTATCCTAAAAAATTAACTGGGATAGTGGTGGATCAATGGGGCATCCTGCCCCTCAAATTGGCTTGGTCACGGACGACGCCGGGGACAACCCGTCCCGGACATGTCCCATTGCCATCTCTATTAAGGTCCTGCGTAGGATGATCAAATAAATTAAATTTATGTGATCAAAATCTCTTATTAAATTTCACATGGTCCAATTCAATATATTTCAAACACACTCTCAATTTTATTACAAAAGTTAAAGATTGACTTTAATAAAATTGAGACGATCTTATCAAACAAAGTGTCCGTATTTATTTGCCGACCTTGGACTACAAATTTTAGATCGAATTACAAATCAAATCTTATGTGCCTAATAACTTAAGCACTCGATTTATAATGTGAAAATAATCTATGAACAAATGCTAGCCCAAATCAATTTAATTATTTAATATTTTATTTCAAAATGTCGTCAACACAAATAAATTTACTTGACAAGAAATTCCACCTAACAAATCTCCAACTAATTGTCCTAGAGTAAATAAGACATGTTAAATATACTCATGTTTTCAATGTGCCCCTAAAAACTCCAGTGGAGGGTAAGCTCTTGGTGAAGCGGCCATCAATATTTTTGTAGTGTCACATCTCCCGTTGAATGATTTATCTAACTAGGTGATACTTTCGTTCAATGTGTTTTCCATGTTGATGGCTTATTGGTTCTTTTGCATTTGCCAACGCTCAACCTGTTATCTAAGTACAAAGTAATGGGATGAGATGAAAGAGGAACCACCTTGAGGTCTAGCAAAAACTTTCTAAGCCACACCGTTTCCTTGGTCACTTCACAAGTTTCCATGTACAGTGCCTTCATGGTGGAATCATCAATATAAGATTGCTTGATACTCTTCCTAACGACGGTAGCCAAGTTACCCAATACTGATCTTGATGTGGACTTGTGTGAATTTCTATCAAACTGAAAAACAAAATCAAGATATAACTTTGTGGGTACCAAGTCTAGAGCTAGATATACCAGCATATAATCTATAGTTTTGCAAAGGTACTTGAGTATATGCTTAACCGTAGTCCAGTTTTCAGGTCCTAGGTTCGATTGATATGTACTTAAAATTTCAACAACATAGCAAATATCTGGCCGTATGCATAGCATCGCATACATGAGGCTTTCTACAACTGTGGCATAATGAAATTGCTTCATGTATTCCACTTCACTCGGAGTCTTAGGACAATGCTCCCGTAACAAATGGATTCCATGTCTAAAAAGCATTTGACCTTTCTTGGAATTGTGCACTGCAAACCTCACCACAGATCTTATCTATATATAGTGTTTTTGAAAGGACTATTCTCATGTTCTTCCTATCTAGAAGGATTTGGATTCCTAAAACATAATTGGCATTTTCCAAGTCTTTCGTGTCAAACTATTGTGCCAACCATCTTTTAACCGACATTGATATTCTTTCATTATTCCCAATAAACAAAATATCATTGACATGCATTACGAGAAAAAATTACCTTGTTGTTTTTAATATGCTTATAGACATAAGACACATCAAGATTCGAATCAAAACCAAAAGTCTTAATGGTTTGATCAAAACTGATATTCCAAGACCTATATACTCTTGTTTGAGTACCAATAGATCTCTTCAGTTTTCCTCATGTAGACGCACTTGTACCCTATAGCTTTTACCCAATTAGGCACATCTATAAGATCCCAAACAGAGTTAGTGTACAAAGATTTCATCTTTGAATCCATGGCACTTTTCCAATGGTCAGTGTCTACATCCCTCATAGCTTCTTTATACGACGTGTAATCCTCTTCATGCTCGGTAGAGACTGTCTCAAAAGATTATCCATCATGAATCTTATATGTCTCTCCCTTAAGCACGTGTGCTTGACATCTCCATATACAAATACGTCTTAGATTAGGGTTACGCCTATCCCACAATTCCAGAGATGTCATAGGGACAAACTTAGATAGAACTATGTTCAATAAATATGTCGCAGTTTGTAGGGCATATCTTCAAAAGGATGTGATGAGGGTTGATAAGCCAAATAAGACCTAACTATGTCCAACAAAGTCACGTTTCTCCTTTTTGAGACACCATTTTGTTTGAGACACCATTTTGTTGTATCTGGTGCACTCAGTTGTGATAGAATCTCATTCTCTGAAAGGTACATTTTAAAGTTGTGGGGTAGATACTTTCCACCTTGACTCGATCTAAGTGTTTTAATGTTCTTACCCAATTTCTTTTCCACTTCAGTCCCGAATTCCTTGAATTTCTCAAGGGATTTTTGACTTGCGAGCCACCAGGTACACATAGCCCTATCTTTAGTAATCATCTATGAAATTGCTAAAGTATTTATATTCACCTCTAGCATTGACACTAATTGGTCTATAAACATTAGAGTGCACTAATTTCAAGACTTTCTCGGCCATATGTCATTTAGATGTAAAAGGTCTCTTGGCCATCTTACATTCCAAAGAGGATTCTCAGACCGACATGGATTCAACCTTTAATTCACTTAAAGGACCATCCATTATTAATCTTTGAATTCTCTTAGTTAATGTGACCAAGTACAAAGTGCCACAAATAAGTCACATTAGTGAGAGACAAATTTATGCGTTTATTAGATACAATGATATTATTCATAGAGTCGAGCACAATTTAAAACAAACAAATTATTAATCAATTGTCTTTGAAAAATAAGAACATTATTCAATTTAATATCCAGCACAAATTGAGCAAAAACAACTTAATATCCATGCTCAAACAAAGTAGCTACAAAAATTAAATTTTGTTTAATGTCTAGAAACAAAATAACAAATTTTCAGATGTATATGTTTATTGTGATGAAAAAAATAGAAAATCATATCCAATAGATCTAGTAGACACTTGCTATGTAGTGCAACTCTTGAGAGTGACCTCTCTTTGATTGAGCTCTCTTGCAATGAATTACAAATAAGATTAGTGGCTCCAGAATCTACTATCCACATATCAGTAGAATCAGCCACTAAGCAAGACTCAATGTAAGATAACCATTACCTTGCTTTTCAGAATCTAGATATTCTACGTACTTCATCTTCCACTAACCTTTCTATACACGGTGAAAAAACGTTTCCTTGGACTTGCCATCCATCATTGATTTCTTGGCTTGTTGTTGTGGGGCCTTAATAAACCCATCTATCAAAATAATTAATAATTTCATTTTACAACAAAATCTTGTGTACCGTCACATAAATTAATAATTTCATAAAAATAAAACATATATTACATAATATTTAAGAACTACCACTACAAGAAAAAGAGCATCTCAACGACAACATTCGTTAATAAGCACTGTTGCTAAAAGCGGGTTTCTGGCAAGCAATCATCAAATGTCTGTTGCAATTGGTTAATTCAATTGACATTTGACAACGGTATTTAAATAAATGTTGCCAATATATCCTTTTCTGCAATCGGTCCATTATCTATCATCAAAATAATTATACATTTTGCTATTCAACAACGGCGATGAATAGTTGCTTAAAATAATATAGTATTTAGCAACGTTCGCGCACGTTGCGAAAGACTCTATTATAGGATGCAAAAGATTTTATATAATGAATGAATTTGCAACGTTCCTTGAACGTTGTAAAAGATTTGATGTCCAAATACTAACCCATTTAATCAACTGAACGTATTCCACTCACCCAATTTTGCCATATACGTCTGTGTGCAAACCCCCAAAATCACATCTCTTCCTCATTTCTCCTCCTTCAAATCTCTTCTCAAATCTTTCATCTCTCCTCAAATCTCCAATACGTCCGCCAGTCTTTCTCTCAAACCTGTTAATTTGTTGGAAGTGAAGGCATAAACGGGAGATTTTTATATTTCTTTTTATAAAAAAAAAATAATTGCAGTATTACCTTGGGGACGGAGAGCGAGGTCTTCGAAGCTGGAGGAGGCGATCTCGAGGCGGGCGGTGGCGGTGGCGGTGGCGGTGCCGATGTTGTGTCTTGAAAGAAATTGAATTCCACATCGGCTTGCTCTAAGCTGCTCCACGCTCATGTTCTCCATCTTTAACCTTCCATCAGGTTTGAATTTTATCTAATTTAGGCTGGAGGAGGCGATCTCGAGGCAGGCGGTGGCGGTGCGGATGTTGTGTCTTTAAAGAAATTGAATTCCAGATCGGCTTGCTCTTTTAGGGCTCTAAGCTGCTCCACGCTGATGTTCTCCATCTCTAACCTTCCATCAGGTTTGAATTTTATCTAATATTTTTTTTTTCAATTATTTATCCAATCAATTAATATGACAATGATGATGTTTATTTTTTTTTTTCATGAATTTCCATTTCCATGGTTGTATACCAAATTGAATAGTTTTTTTATTCTCGGTTCATTTTCTTTTCTTAACATAATTATAAGTTTTGATTAATATTTTTGAATAATATGTTGTTCGACTATTTCTTGAATCTTTATTCCAATTTCTTTGAGCCGTTTATGTATTGTTATGTTTCTCTGATAAGCTTTGGTACTGGAACTGCTTGTTGATATTACGTCCTGAGGAATCAACTCTTTGTTATCCAAAAGTTGCTATCATGTTTATCCAAATGTTGCTATCATGTTTCTACAATTAAGATAATCATAAGGCCCCGAATCGATAATCCAGTGTGCATTTAATCAGGAGTAATGTCATATTTTGATTTCTCTCGATTTCATGGAAACCCAGCATGGCCAAATCCCTTTGATTCCCCCGCAATTTAAACTTGATAAAAAAGCTTCTGTTGTTTTAAATACTTAGTGTATTTGATTTTCCTATTTTCTTTAATGTGGATAAGTTGAAAGTTCGGATTTCTGTATAAAAAAAAAAACAAAGTATTTTCCTAATTCAATTTGTTTGCTGCTTGGTGTGCTAAGAAGCCTATTAGAATAAAGTAGACCATTGCATCTTTTCGTAGTCTTTCAATTGTATAATCCTTAATTTACAGTTGGGCTGATCATATAGTTTATTAATTATAAGATACAATCTATAGCACACAAATTGTGATAAATTCAAGGAAATGAAACTGAATCCACTTATTGTGCTGAAAAGGTGGAAGGTAGCTAATTTTAGGTTCAGAGGCAGCAAGTTGAGCAGCATAATAGGACAAATTAATAAAGTGTGTCAATGTATATTCCTTAGACTGAATTACCATATTTTTTTACTTCTCTTTCGTCTGTTTGGATGTACTGGATAGACCTCTGGAGATTATTGACCTTGTTGGCTGTTGGCTGCTCATTTTCCTCAAACTTTTCTGTAGTATGGGCATGAAGTTATTGTGGTGATGGATTGTATTAATACAGGAGAGGGATTATGCATTCGATGGTGTTTTGTCTCTTAAACCTACCAGAGAAGCAGAGAAGGGAGAAGGACTCAACCTTATATTTCGATTAGAAAATGCAACAATTGGTTATGCAGGAGAGGGGTTATGCATTCCCAATTTTCATTTCCCAATTATCTGTGTATATGATCAGATCAATCAATTTAAATCAGGATTTTCTTTACTCATTTTCCTTTCAGTTGCATCTAGTTTGTATACAAAGTTCCTCTGCTACTATTAACTTACCAAAGACCACTTATCTATGTGACTGCATGTTATAGTCATGAATCAGGCAATGCCAGAGCAGGTGGAGATTTCTTCGAGGAATTATTCCTCCTCTAATGCAGATGATGACGTTGAAGAGTGCAAGCAGCCAAATGCAGATTTTACAATGGATCAACCTGCTAAGGAATTAAAAACTGAAGGTAATGAAACTATGTGCTGATATTGAAGTGCAGGTCTGCTCTGGCTTTATTTGTCTCTGCATCACCAAATCACCATATGCATGGATATATGTTATCTGTATGTGCGTCTAATAGATAAATTTCTGTAATGTACTTTGGAAAATTTTGAATGAACAATAATCTTATTGAAAAGAATGAAACGTACTTGAATTTGATATATGTTCATCAATAATTATGTTTTAACTCACTAGGAACACTTTAATATTTAATGAACAAATAAAATTTATTTTGAAAACTCAAAAACAACAAAATTTAATCAAGAGCGCTCTTTATATTGTGCTACTCATGGTTACTTCAATTTTTTATAACTATAACCATCTTTCTACTTTGTTATAGCTTGAAATTTGTTTTTTTTACAGTAAGGTACCTATCAGTATAAAAAAAACAGTGGAAAAATAATTCACAATTCATCTATTTTCATATTCTTCGATGTATTATAACTTTTTTCTCTATGCTTTGTTCCAAAACACTTTCATATTTTCCATCTTTAGAGTTTCATTAGTCTGTGCTAGCTCCTTTAATATGTAATAGAGAAAACTAGTTAGAATGTGAGGAAATGTCTATTGTTTGTCATTCCTGAGAATTGCTTTTTGGACAGTGGAATGGGTGGTGTTTACTTGGATTAATAGTTTGACTTTTCTTATTGAGTTTAGAACCTTGAGTTGTTGATTAATGACGAGCTGGTGTTATGTATTGCATTCCATTTGGAGAATGATATATATCTTAGTTGGATGTCTAGTACTTATGTTTGTATCTTGTACAATATTGGAGCCGTTATGGAAATTTCTTTTACCAAAGGGAGTATCTTGTACAAGATAATAACCACGCTACATATTTCTTTACTCCATGGAAGCTTGAGAAGCTCACAAGCTAATAAGCTTAACTTGGTTAAAATTCAAAGTGAATTCGAATTCGATGAAATTTAGTTTTGGAATGTTTTTTTTTGTATATAAATTCATATCTTGGTTCACGCCTTCATGGTATAAGACTAGGAATCATTATTCCTCAACTATGCATTTTATTCACCATGTTACTTTTTTAAGGTATTTTAGTAAGTTGATTGAATATATTTTCCTTGCAACAATCATGATTTGGACATTTGTGATTAGTCAGGAGCTTGTAACTTGAATCTTCGAACAATAAATGTTGGACATTACGGATTCGTTGTTTCGGGGTGTTAATTATCAAGTTTGTTTTGCTATATTTTGGTAGATTAAATGTACAACATTGTAAGATACTTCCAGGACGTGTTTTGCTAGGTTTGATTCAAATTTTGTATGTTTAAAGAAACTTGTAAGCTATATTTTGTATAACAAATTTCATTAATATTGTATAAATTCTAGTTAAGCGTTGATGTGGTGTATGGATTGAGTTTTATTATATCTACAATGTAATTTGTATTTAAATGATTAAGAAAGTAAATGTAGAGGAATATATATAAAATATGTTTCAAAATAATAGATAAAAAAACCTAAGGTAAAGACAACGTGCACAAGAATGTTGTTGAAAATGAATGACAATATAGGTAAATGCAACGTTCAAATATACGTTGCTAAAACTAAATAACAACGTGCAATGAACGTTGCTAAAAACTAAATGACAACGGACATTGAACGTTGTTAAAGATATAGGTAAAGGCAACGGTCATATGTACGTTGCTAAAACTAAATGACAACGAACAATGAAGGTTGCTAAAACTAAATGACAACGAACAATGAACGTTCTTAAAAACTAAATGACAACGGACATTGACCGTTTGTAAAGAGATATCACAACGCACTTTTTTTTTTAACAACGTGCAATGCCGGTTGCCGTAAATGGATACTTTTCGGCAACATCAAAGGACGCATAACGTCACGGGTGAACGTTGCCAAAACCCTTTGGTAACATATTCGACCGTTGCGAAAAGACTCTTTTTCTTGTAGTGTACAAAAGTACTTCAAGATTCTAGTTTGCGCAAAGGCCACCATGTTTGAGATTTTGACTTTATCCTTCATCTTTTGAATTGTCTTAAAAAGTTATTGTGATTACCTTCTTGATGGAGCCAAAATGTTTTAACTAAATTTAGCATTTCAACATCCTTACTTGTGAAGATTTTAAGTACGTCGTGACAATTTACAAACCAAAGTGAGATTTTTAAGGAGACATGAATGCTATATAGATATTGGAGGAGTTTAAGCCGTTGCATTTTAAAGACAAAATACCAAGTTACAAATTAAAACCATTCAAATTAATAACTCATCTAAATTAATTATCATATTCATCTTGCCAAGTTAGAGAAGAAATGTTCTTCAACAGCTAACACATTCTTAGTTTTCTTATTATCGCTTTAAAAAATTTAATTTATTTGGATCTTAGAAGTCATCGGAGGTAATTTACAACATGTAAGTCAAATGATCGAGATAAAATGCAATTTATTATTGTTGTAATGTCCAATTGTATTGTGTTGGGAATTGGAATTCCATAGCAAAAAGTTAACCTACTAAGAGGAGTAATCCAATTTCATTATAAACTTATTTACCTCACATCTAGCGAATGTAAAATTTTATTCGCACTTTTTTAATATATTTACGTACATCACAAAAATAAAAAAGTTAAATATCTTAAGTGAAACTTTTCTATAAGTTCAATTCTACGCACTGTTACAATCGTTTTAATTTTTTTTATTTTCTTTTCTTTTGTGAAATCACATTTACAAACGCACGTTTTTCCTTCCTTAATAGGCTTATGCATAGTTGGCATACTTAGTGATTGTTTGGTAAAGGTTTTTTATTTTTTAATTTTTTTGGTAGATTATAAAATAGATAAAAAATTATTAGTCGTACAAATTGTGTCGATAAAAGTGATGTTTGACCAGTGACGAATATGATATTTGAGTTTTACTATTGTAGGAGTTGGTATAAGATTTTTCGTTAATCATGATATAAGATTTTACATTAGCAAATTAAACAGAGTTTCACAAAGTCTCTAGGAAAATCTTTAACAACAAAGACATTTATTGACTTATAAATTGATTGCATACAAATTTATCAACAATAGAAGATAGGTTACATCATGAAACCATACAAGATAAACATTTCTCAGTTATTCTACTTTATTCTCAAGAGCTCATTAGATATCCTTAAGACCCACGAACTCATGGTTATTTTTGTTTCTAAGTCAATGTTCTACTTGAACTGTGCTTGAAGATATTTAATCACATTTGCGTCGACCTGGAAAGCCTTGGTGAGAACATCAAGATTAATGGGCGGGTCAGATCCAAAAACAGCATTTGCAATTGTGATGACTCCTGGATTTTGACTGCTTAGACCGGCAAATACAAATGCATTAGTCTTCCCAACATTAAACTGGAAATGAATGAGACCTTCTGGAAACACGAAGACATCTCCTGGATACAAAGTCTTGGTAAAGAGTTTGTTCTTAACGTTGGGATCTGCAGGATTTGAAGTCACGAATCCAACAAAGAGAGTGCCCTCCACAACAACAAGAACCTCAGTAGCCGGGGTGGTGTGGGGTGGGTTGAGGCCATAGGGCGCATAGTCAATACGGACTAAAGAGATGCCAAGAGTGTTGAGTCCTGGTAATTGGTTAACATTCACAGGTGTGACCCTTGATCCTTGGGCGTTTGATGTATTTCCAGGCATGTTCAGACCCGGAAAGAAGAAATCATCGGCACTAACCATGTTTGGATCCTTGCAAATCTTTCCATTCACAAAAACTGCAAGCAAAACACAAGCCATTGTTATGCAATATATATATGTTAACATAATTTAGTACATAAAATGCACTGAGAATTTCCATGAAAATTATGAAGAAATTGAATGCAGTAAAATTACAGTATTCACCCAATGCATGTTTGGTAGGAGGGACAATATTAAAAAGAAAATGAAACCAAAATTTTGTTCATTCCAATGCTGAGTAGTAAACACAGAATTTACCCTTTGCTTCATTGTCTTTGACAGCAACACAGAAATCCTGTAGGGGCAGGATCTGAAGCGTAGGTAAATGAAAATAACGAGATAATAAGAACAGAAATTAGTATGCGAACAGCCATTTTAGTACAATTGATGTATTGTTTTTGTTGTGGTCTATAGATGTTTATTTGGTGAGACGGGACTGCCTATTTATAGCAGCGATTTCTATTTGAATTAGTCATCAACTTAATTATTTTTCAAACACATCTTGCCAAGTCTTGGAAACATAATTAACTATATATTTTCAAGAACAGATCATTAATATTAAACAACTGACACTGTCAAATTGGATAGTCTATATATGTTGATAGCGTGTTTTAAATCGTGGATTAAATTATATATATAGACGTCATTGATAATGCAATTAGTTGCTTGGCTATTGAAAGTGATCATCACAATTACTTGCTTGGCTATCGAAAGTGATCATCACAATTTCATTTGATCTAGTCGTCAACTTTCTTTGCAAGTGAATAACGAGTCTTTAATGCCTAATAATTTCGATGTATTTCAAGAAGAAATGTTTGTGATTTCGTTTTCCTCTCTAATTACAAGCATACTTGCCATGTCGAAATCACTATTTTTTATGTCACCTGTTCCTCTTCCAAAATGACCCTTTGAAAGCGTTTTTGCAACCATACCAACCAAGTCATCTTGTGGAGCACAATACTAATAAAACTCCATCTTCCTTCTGGCCTTGTCTATAGCATTTCTATGTGCTTGTTTGGCTAAGTTTAAATTATAATTTAAATTGGTCATCTTTTTTATCTACACATTTCGTAGGACCCACAACCTACTACCCTCTTATTATCCACAAGTTATAAACACTTAAAAAAATATGTCATACAATTACACTATTCATTTCTACTATCTTATTTTTTATGTAACATGACATTAAGTTCCACCAATTTATAAGTCATACAATTAAAGATATATATGCTGACGACTACAGAGATTATTTGATATTTGTTCAAACCAAGCGACGAGGTTTGAATGTCATGTCAAATTAAGCTGTTAATCTGTCATTCTCGTCGTTAAAAAAGTTCTAATCATGTGATTAGTTTACATTAATTAAGAGATATGCTGCAAGACATTTCTACCCGTGGAAAGAGTCCAAATCCCAAGCCATAATGATATATTAAAAATGATAATGTCTACATCTTTCTAATAATGCATTTAATTTCAATAAAAATGATAATGTCTACATCTTTCTAATAATGCATTTAATTTCAATAAAAATAATAATGTCTACATCTTTCTAATAATGCATTAAATTTCAATGAAAAATAATAATGTCTACAACTTAAAATGTAAACTATGATATAGTAGAACACATGTAATGTGGCAAATGGTAAACCAAGACTAGTTAATTACTTGGTAGGTGAACCAAAGATTGTAGAATGGGACATCTTATATCCATTGTTTTATTATGTTTTGTTATTCTCCCTCTACCTTGAGGAAATTTACAAATCAATGTTCTTTGGATAATAAAAAGTTTTGAACATTTGATTCAATCTATATATATGTTGTTCAAAAATCGTAAATAAAATCTTTTGAAGAGGTGTGTAATGACTTTAATGCAAAAGTTAATATATATGTTGTGTGGCACGTCCTAGTACAACACAAGCTCATTGAAATGTTGGTGCATGGACGACTTAGGCTTACTATTATGAGTTGGAGTGCAGGGTGAAGCTCTCAAAAGTTGTGTCTACTAGTTGAGGTGCAATAAAATCATTTATCGTCACCGAAGACCAGGCCCATGAATAAAGCTAGCCAACCAATTTGTTTGGACTTTGCTTTGAGGATCTCTTATGAGGTAGGTCTATACATTCGTGTTAAAGTGATGGTTTGCTTCGTGGAGCTTGTCACCTTGACTTGGTTAACAATTATTTCATCTTTGGTGATGACTTGATCCGGACGTCATGTTTGGTATGCTATGTTATAGCGCAACATGCACGAGTAGAAAAAGTATTGTATTATGGATGATCCATGTAGCAAATTATATTCAATAAGTAATCATCCAAAACATTACACTGATTTTACCCTAGTCTTCAGTTTTTTGAACTGTTTTTGTACAGTATTAAACATTTGTGGCATGGTTGTTATGTTTGACTAGACAAGATAAGATTTGAAAAAAAAAAAACAATTTAAAAATCTTAGGTATTATTTAGTACAGTAGTATCTGTACCAAATATGCCTTTCTACTTTTCTTATTTCCAAATAAAACGAATATATTTGGGTGGTTGAACTCCTCAATGACTTGCGCTTCTAGCCTTTCAATTGTCAACAATTCTTCAATTAAAAACAAACCAGAAAAAGGAAGGTGATTTTCAACCTTGGTAGTCAATTTGATCAAAACATAAAATGCAATTTAATTATAACATTAAATATCACATTAATAATTTTTTTTTAAAAAAATATTTAAAACAAAACAATGTCTATTACCTTAAATGTCTAACTGTACAAACATGTCCCTCCCTTAACCGCTAGTCAGTGGCTGATGGAGTTCAAGACTTAAGTGGGCAAGAAAGGGAGCAATGGCTTAATTCCTTATTTAGGGTATGTTTGAAAACAATTAAAACTTTGCTAAAAGGCAGAAGTCAAAATCAAGAATTAATTTTAACTATATATATCATGAACCCACAACTTTTTAAAATTTTTCAACCACATATTTTATCAACTTTTACAAAAAAAAAAAAAAAAATCTGATTTTAATCAAAATTAAATACATGCTAATGTTTTTTTTTTATTTAATTTGACGTTTTATTAAGTTTGGTCTTTTAATTATTAGGTTCAAAATTTGTATTTTGATAAGAGTCTAGGGACTAGGGGTGCAATTACAAATAAATGTAGGATTTAGGTTTTCAAAACTATGCGGCAGATTGAGTTCAATTTGTTTGTTTGTTTTAAATTAATAAAATTAGAGAGTGTTCTCCAATTCTTGGTTGCTTTTTGATATTTGTGAATTACGAACCGTGATCATGTGTTATTGTTCTTGCTCGCTTTAGTCTGCGTCAGTTATTATCGAAAACAATCTACGGTCCTAAAGATGCTATCTAAGAGAACACATGTTGTTGACATCTTCTTATATGAGATTTAGAACTGAGAGGGCATGACACAAATTCACCGACGAATTGATATGTTGGAACAATAGACGGATATGTTGAAGGCCCAAAGAATGTGTATTGTTGGGGGCAGGCCATTGGAGGCGATTGGCATGAGGGAGGCGACTATAAGGATCGGCACATAAGAGTTGTGTGGATGCGGGTTGCATAACAACCGGAGAAGAGTCTAGCCCATTATAACAATTAGAGTTTCTAAAGCATAATTTTGGTTTAAAGTCTAGCTCATTATTTCATATGTTCTTTCATAAATTGTTGAAGTCTCTGAAGGACCGCTAAAAGTACTAATCAGATTGTTGCTACAAGACAATTTGATCTAAATGGTAAGCAAGCCAAACTAGAGGAGCTAAAAAATCTAGTAGAGTACAACCATTACGAGACACTTGATGAAGCACAATGAAATAATCGAGGTTGAGTCTTCTCAACTTGAGAAGAATGGTGCAAGAAAGGGAGCAATGTCTTAATGCCTTATTTAGCATTTTATTAAGTTCGATCTTTTATTTATTAGGGTAAAAATTTGTATTTTGATAAGAGTCTAGGGTCTAGGTGCAATTACAAATAAGTGTAGGAATAAGGTTTTTAAAACTATGCGCACTTGGTAGTATTTTTGTTTTTGTTTTTTTTTAAATTAATAAAATTGTGAGAGTTTTCTTCTATTCTTGGTCACTTTTTAGTATTTATGCGCAAATGAACGAATCGTATTTGCGTGATCTTGTTCTTGCTCTCCTCTATCTATATTAATCTCGTCTATCATATGTGCATAGATGGATAACACGGAAATATGTTTTTACGTAAGGATGGTTTATCCCTAAGAGGATGTTAGTTGTCAAATGTCACGGTGATAACCAAAGGCTTAATCATGTCAGATTTTTAAGCCCGCGTTAGCTTTTTCGCCTATCACATCGATTTCGCTAAAGTATTTGATGGATGAACAATGTTTTTAACTGTGTCAACCCTTAAATGCATGGGCGGAGCCACATGAAGTCGAGTCTTGGGTGGCACACCTGACCGAATTTTGAGAAATTTGTAAAAGAGTAAAATTATATTCGCCTACACCGAAATGTAAAGCAACATAGAAGAAATTGAGGAAAACAGAGAGGAGAAGAAAATTTTGCAACTTTTCTTGCTTTTTATGCGTGTATATGTATATCTATATATATATGACTCCTGAAGATTTGAAGGCAAAGAGACAAAGTGGGAAATTTTAAATTCAAAATTTCACATCTGGTCCCTAAACTTTTAGAAATTAAAAAAAATAAGGTAATTGCATAACTAAATCCCCAAATAAATATTTATTATTTCTCCTTAATATGGTAATTGCATAATTTGGGTGGGTGGGAATTGAAGAATACAGAAAGCATTTTTAGAGCTTTTGCTCTCGATTTTTTATATTTGTCATGGATTTGGCTTTATTTTAAATTTTCTCTTGTGCAAGTGGTGGATGCAAATCAATACGGCTAGGACTTCTATCTCTAACATATTGAAGTTATGGCAATATTTTGTTTTAGTGTTTAAATCTCGCCCCCACTGAATAAGAATCCTGGCTCTGCCCCTGCTTAGATGGAGAAACCGGGAAACCATGCCCTTAGTCAAAACTTCAGCTTAATCAAGGAATAATTGATCTAGCAAATTTGATCTAGCCCCTACTTGGTAGATCGGGTCGGGGGTCCACCAAGTATATGAAATTAATTTTTTTAAGTTATTAAAATTTGACTCCAATAGCGACGACAATGCACCTATAATGACGACAAAATGTCATCGTAATAAAACTATACCTACTAGCCTATAGTGACGACATTTAGCGACCAATTTTTCGTCATTGTAAACATTATAACAGCAATTTATCGGACGACAAAATTAAATCGCTATAAGCAACATTTATTGTAGTGAATACGCGCAACATTTAACGTGACAAAAATATTTTCAAATGTACTAGGAAGTTCGTAGCCACTACAAGAAATAGTGTCTATAGCGACGACACCAAGTCGTCTCTATTGATTCTATACAATAGAGACGACAAAGAAATGTCGTCGCTACATATCTGGGGAATTATAGCGACGACATATGTCGTCGCAATAAATTATGATTCGTCGCTATTACCTAGAATTTATAACGACGTCTTTCAATGTCGCTCACTAATTACTTTCGGAAACAAAGGGGAACAAATGGCGCAATTTTGATGCATAAATAGCGATGAACTTTGTCGTCGCAATAGATTTGTGGATGATGTTGTCGATTCGTGAATCATGATTTTCTCGTAAAATGTGATGAGATATATATGTCGTCGCTATAAACCTATATCAATTTAAGCGGAAAATTGGCGCCCATTTGTTAATCAGAAGTAGCGGCGACATATGTCGTCGCAATATATGTATTGATAATTTTGATAGGCACGTGAGTTATTAATTTCCTCGTAAAATGGGAAGGTTTCAGACGTAGCGGCGATGTTGACATATAGTGGGGACAAATGTCACCGCTATAGAGTTTTCTTTTCTTCTCCCCATCTCTGCATTTCTGTATTGCATCATTGCGAAAATATTTAATCTTCTCTACATCATCGTAAGTACTTGCAATTCTATTGCTTTCCTCCATAATCATATTCTTTACATTTCATTTGTTCATCTCCATTTATTATCCTTACTGTATTTGTGAAAATATAGTGTTTGTCAAGTATGGATATTGATAAAACTTGGACAACATTTAGAAATCGCACAAAATCTGCAGATTTTTCGAGAAGGTTTGCAAGCATTTATAAAATGGCGAGGTCATACGTAAATGACAGAGAATGATTAAATGTTCGTGGCAAAAAATGTTTAAACGGTCTCACACATCCAAAGAGAAATTGTCGAGGCTCACATAATTCATAATGGTTTTGCGTAGAGAGTTATGTCACCGGATATATCATGGCGAGACCGATGTTCATACTTGCGAATGTGTATAGACGTAATGAGCGAGCCGGGTGTGGAGGATGAGATGATGGATGTCATGGACGACGTGGTCGGTGATGAGCATGCGTGTACAAGTACCGATGGTTACTATGACGAATTGTTTCGGGCTCGCATTCAGAATCGCATGCAGGAGTTTCATCATTTTCATCCCTAAATTTTTAGTCAAGTTGATACATATTAAGGTAATGAACAAATGGACAAACAAGTCATCGATGATCTTTTGAAATTGCCGGGTTAGCATTCCCAAACATGAACCTCGGTTGACTCCCACTCTGAAGCTTGGTTTGGGTTATAAATCCATTCATGCCTACAAGAACGATCGTACCTTTGTTTTGGGGTGAACATACTAATAGACAAACTTGTCCGATTTGCCAGGAAAAGCCATTACTGGTGTACACTTATGGGAAAGTGAACGGGAAGAATGTTGTCCATAAGTTGTTGCGATATTTTCCCTTGGCCCCCAGACTAAAACGTATGTTCGCGATGAAAGATACTACAAAACTCATGCGGTGGCATAGTATAGGAAGGTCTAGGGACGATGATGAAATGCAGCATCCCGTTGATGGAAAGGCATGGCGAGATTTTGACATGAAACATCCACTCGCTCGCAAGTAAGATAAAGAATGTCGAGGGTTTGGTTTGGCCACGATTTTATTCAATCCATTCGGTGACATGAGTTTGGCGTCTGACATGTGTGCCATGAGCTGTAACGATTTACAACTGCCACCATGGTTATGCATGAAGCTCGAATACTTCATGCTTACTCTGTTGATACCTGGTCCTAAAGCACCGGGTAAGGACATTGATGTATTTTTACAACCATTAGTGGATGAGTTGAAGGAGTTGTGGACCGATGGAATTGACACGCGTGACGCTAGAACCAACAACAGGTCGGTATTCAGACTGTGTGAAGCGTTGTTGTGGACTGTTAACGATTTTCCAGCGAGAAGTAGTTTGTTGAGTTGGAGTGGTAAGGGATACATGGCATGTCCTACGTGAAACGAGGATACTCCTTCAGTCCGTGTGATAGGTAAGACAGCTTATGTGGGTCATCGTCATTTTTTCGCCATCCGTGCTCATCGTCATGCAGCTATATGCAATGCACCAAAGCCACAACCATCAAGTTTCTCATGAGTTGTTTTCGTTACGGCCGATGGATGTTACCAAAGAGGTTATGTAACGACCGAAAAATTCGTAAATATGAAAAATAAAATAAATCAAGAAATTTAGTTGAGTTGTCCCAAAAAGTACTTCAAAAGTCGTAACACATAGAATTTAATTTAAATTCGAATAATGAATAAGGGAGAAAATCGGATTTAATGGTTTATGAAGGGACTAAGATGAATTTATTTAAGAGTGAATAACTTTTATTAAGAGCTTGATTGATTGAAAGAGAAAGGATGGGTAAAACCCCAAAAGTTAAGAAAGTGAAATTTAAGCTTTTGTGATTGAGTCAAGCAGCCATCTTTGGAGCCACCGTATAAATTATGTATTGGTCGAAATTCTACAACTCTTACGGTGTTGCGAAGTACACAAAGACACATTTGAAATGGTACCAAATACACCTATGTTCGACTGAGGAATCAGGCCCGAATATTTATGTCAAAAACGTTCCAGAAAGTTGAAATTTGGAATTCCCAGAAATTTATTTTTGAGCAGCCATTTTTGGGACGATGTGGTAATTGCTGTGATGATCCGTTTTCTACGATTCAAAGTGCGTTGTGAAAATCCCCGTGAGATCTTCGAGATGGTATAAGAAACGCTGAAAAATGAGCATTCTTCGACCTTTAAAACTCGACCCAAAAACGGGTCTAGAAATCTGTTAACAATTGGAGTTTCTGCATTAATTACCCTAGAAGCTATACATAGTGTCTTTATTATGGGTAGTTGGGAAACACCTTAAATGAAGGCCAACAAGGAAATCTTCAGCAAATCCACCCAACTTTACACGTGTCACAATGGAGATGAATGCAATCATGAGGAAGGAGTTAAGTTCTCCCTATAAATACCTCCCAACTTAAGCCACAACTTGCCCCTTTTCTTCTCTCTAATCTCCATAACATTCTCACACACTCTCTAACACTAAAGAAGAAGGAAAGAACTCTCATATAAGAGAAAAATATATCAAGTAGAAGAGGTGAGAAATAGTTGAAGAAAAGCGTAGTGTAGAGGTTCTCTAACTTAATAGAGAAATCTCCACACCTTAGTTTCAAGGCCCCAAAACGGGCAAGAGCATTGATGGACCAAGAACCTCGTGTTTCATGGTGGATAAGGTCGAGATCTCAAGGTCCGAGAACTTAGTTTCAAAATAAAATACTTTTATCACATCTCTTGCCGAAAGGTATTGGTACCTCAGACATGCTTCTACGATAGGATATCAATACCCCAAAATCTTTGCACCATGAATAACTGAGACTAGTTTCTACACGGTCCTGATGCCCTTATTTACAGATTTAAGCAACATTTACCTCTTATAAGATTATGATGTATAGAACCTTTTATTTCAGGTGGATCAAGGCTAAACCACATCAAGTAGTGAGTAAACTACGTTATTTGCCTTATGTGCAATACGATAAGTATATATATCTCATAAATTTTATGTGCTCCAAAATGAGTTATGTCAATTAGATTGATTCAAATAAAGATATGAGATGTTGTGAGTAAACTACGTTATTTGCTTTATGTGCAATACGATAAGTATATAACATCTATATGTGTGTATAAATTACATGTGCTATTATATGCTCCAAATGAATTATGTTGATGAGATTTATGATATATTATGAGCGTTTTGAGCCTATTTGCCATTGAGGCAACAAGAAGAAGAATGAGAATGAGAAAGTTACTTTATGTTATGTATATGCTCAACTTGAGATGAGAAAACAAAGTTTATATGTAAACAAAGACAAATTATGTTATAACACAAAAAGTTTTTCCCAAGCTTATTTGTACACCATGGGCAACAGTAGCCCATAGGGGACAGTAAGGGTCTCAAGAAAGGAATTGATTCAACTTTAGCCAAGGGTTAGAGCGACCCATATGATGACATGATATCCGATTAAAGTACGGCCAAGGGCAACAGTAGCCTATATTGGGATGGTAAGGGTTTCAAGAGTTGATCAACTGTGGCCAAGGGCAAAAGTAGCCCATAGAAGGACGATAAGGGTCCTAAAAAGTTTGGCCATCGTGCTTATGCACAAAGAATGTTTATTTGGGCGCTCGGTGTACAAATATTGCTTAAGAGAATGGCTCCTAAGAAAGATAAAAGATACATTTTGTGCAACATCACACATGCACCGTATTTTACTCATTGAATGCCACCATTCATTGTCGTTTTATGACTCTTGTAGGAAATGGATCGAGATATCTATGAAGTTATGGGACAAAAGTTGGAAGTAGCTTTGGATGGACATGAATACCATTTGATCACCAATATTGACGTATGGTCTTCCAATCTCCATGTACCCGGACTACAACAATATGAAGCTTCCTACTTTGTTGTGTACGTATTTGACTATTGGACTATGAAATATCTCACGACCCGTTTTTATAAAATGTAATAACTTAAGTGAACTCGTCTTTTAATCCAAGTACTTTCATTTTTAATAAAGTATCTGGTAACACTCTTTAAAAGGGCTCAAGATATATGTATCATTCTTGAGACGTAGTGATTTGTCATGAGCCATTTTGAATGAAGTTGTGAGTGAGGTACTCTCTTTCCCTCCTTAAACAACTATTTTGTAGTAACTTATAATATTGGAGGAAGAATAGATAAAAAGACGAGATTCATATGTTTTACTCTTCCGCTATATTTAAATTATCATGCTTTCTTTTATGGCTTTTCATTTATTAAATATACATACTTTCACGTAACAAACATAAAGCAAAACGAGAGAGGGTGATCTCCAGATCCTGCTCCAATTATTTTCTAACTACTTTTCCCAAAAGAAAATGAAGAAAACATGTTTCAATCCGCTTTTTAATCAAACCAGACCTGAATCTGCTTTCTTGCGTAAAAGGGCACTAATACCCTAAAAACTGGATACTACTACCCTATTGGGCAGAATACAAAAAAAAATATGTAGACAGAATTTTCGAGGTCGCCACAAGACTTGGTATCAGAGCTTCGGTCTAATGGTTCTGCAGATTTTGATCAATGGTATTCAGCCATCGAAGACGACTTCCACCTTTGGTATGCCATGACCTCTTTCCATTTCTAGTGTTTAGTATTTTATGGTGATTTGTTTCAATGTGCATAAACTATCTACTTGCTTAGTAAATTAGATCCGTCAGTTCAACATAGGAATTTAGAGCCTATGAAAATGAGACTTGCTATATGATTAAAGTAGATCATGAATGACAAGAAAAGGCAACATTAAACATTCATGGATAAGCATAACACACAATGAAAGAGTTCTTTAACTTGTGATTAATCAAACAAAGTTAAAGTAATATTCCATAAAATAGTAAGATGGAATTGAGGCATTGCTAAAAGACAAAAAGAGTTAAATGCCTAAGGGATACATATTGAAGGAGGGTAATCAACTAATCTTCATCCTCCAAGCCTTGTAAATTCTTGATCATTTCATCCAGATGATCTTACCTAGCCATGAGCTCCTGGTTTTGTGCACGCAACTCAAAGGTTATCCATCACGTTAGCTTGGAAAGTTCAAAATCACCATGAAGGTACCCTCGGTACCGGTGAAGGTGGCATAAAATGAGTAGCCCCTTCGACCCCTACATCTCCAAATTTCTCTACTCGGGTTTAGTCCAAACCCCATCCACAAGTTCAAATCGGGCTTTTATGAGAGAGCTTGCCCCAATTTTTGTATTGGGATGCATTGAGATTAATTTCTCTTCTTTAAGATCCGCGCCAATTTGATTGCTATATCAAGAACTAAACGACCATAAAGCAGCCTCAACTCGGGTTTATTCCTACACTCGACCATCTCCTCCGAAGCAATTAAATCACCTAAGTCTATTCTTTGACCTAAGGCAATTTTTCCACATCATCCATGTATCCTCATTAGTCAAAGAAGAAAGTTTGCCCGCTCGAGGTTTGAGCACGTGAACAATAATTAAATGGAGTAACCGATTGTCTCGACCTAGCAAAGAAACGTCCCTAGAGGTTTGAGCCATAGCCTCATTTTTAAAGATAACCCGACAAGCTTCAAGCCGATTAAATGTTCCACTATAGAATTCTCCTCCAGTTGGAATTCCATATAATTAGAGAAATAAGTTATCATCGACTTCAAAGACTACTCCCTTTACAAAAGTCTTAAAATATCCGACCTTAGGCTCAACAAGTTCGGCATTGGCATAGAAATGCCTTACTCCATTTTCGCTATAACCTCTAGACAAACCTAAGAAATCCATCCATCCAAAGCTACAAAATTGCCCTAGGTAAGCAAAATTCACGGATTCTAGAAAGGGGAAATCTATTTCCCGACCTGGTAAAACCTCCCGATTAGAAAATAAACGATACCGAGAGAGGCAACTCACTCTGGAACCAAATAGAATGAAACCCATCTTCATTGATCGGAACTTCGCCGGAAGATCGGCAATGGCATCGCTCTTCCCGTCGCCATTGTCTCGACCGGAAATCGAGCAGTTCTCACCTTGAAAACCACAGA
This sequence comes from Forsythia suspensa, assembly GCA_023638005.1. Lineage (NCBI taxonomy): Eukaryota > Viridiplantae > Streptophyta > Magnoliopsida > Lamiales > Oleaceae > Forsythia > Forsythia suspensa. Next base: position 13,639,723 of record CM042675.1, read on the forward strand.
TTGAGCCCCTCTACCCTTTGTAGAAACTTTCTTCAAAGGACCCATAAAGAAATTTGAAGGAAATTTTGGATATTTGGAAATGAGGTGAAATGGAGGAAGAAGAGAAAGAAAATGGATTGTGAAATTTTGGGGTAAAATTTAAGGTCAAGGTAAAAATCTCATTTACCCCCTCGTGAAAAAAAAATTTGGGAAGACATTTCAAAAATTCTTTTACTCGAATCCGCGATGGGTATTGATACCCATAAGACATAGGTATCGATACCCCACCCCGAATGTAAAATGTTTGGTATATTTTTGCAAAGGTAAAATTTGTAAAAGATTGAATCTTTTCCTCGAATTTTTATGAATCTTATCTTATTTAGAAAATCAAGGATGGCAAATCGAACTATAGATCGTCCGACCTAGTTAATGGAGCAACATGCTCGCAATTAGAACAGCTTTATGAATCAACCTCCCTCACCGCAAGCCCACATCAAGAAAGAGATCTCAGCTGTGACCGTTTTCGTCGCCTCAATCCTCCTATATTTTTAGAAGCAAAAGATTTGATTGAAGTTGAAAACTGGTTAATAACAATGGAACGTATGTTCACCTATGCTCACGTATCAGTTAATGAAAAAGTGATATGTGCGTCCTTCAAGCTACGAGGAAGTGATGGACATTTGTGGGATACGTTGACAAGTATGGAAGAAACAACGGACATGACTTGGGAAAAGTTCACGAAATATTTAGAAATAAGTATTTTTCCACTTCCACTAGAAATCAAAAGCTAAACGAATTCATCCAGTTATGACAGGGATCAATGACGGTATCAGAATACGTTTGAGGAGCTGTCACGTTTTGCCGCTCATATGGTCGGCACGAATGGATTGAAAGTTGACTGTTTCTTAGAAGGACTAAGGCCTGAGCTGAACATAGATGTACTCATGTCAGGAATTCAGAACATGAGTTCCCAGAAATTACCGATAAGGCCTTACTAGATGAGCAGGCTGAAGTCAAAATTATTCATGTTCGAGAAACGAGAAATCAAAAACGAAATCAAAAACGAAATCAAAATAGGGTCAATGAGAACTGGAATGATAATAAGAAGAGATGGGCCAAAAAAAGGTCATGGAGAAAAATAGAGTGAACCTCATTTAAAAAGAGGTAGACCAGATAACCAGACCGAAATTAAGACTACCACTTCATGCACCAAATGTGGAAGATCTCATCACGGAGAGTGTCTAGCAGGGCAAGGATTATGCTACTCGTGTAAGAAACCTAGACACATGAGCCAAGACTACCTAGATAAGCTCAAATGAGAGAAGGGAAAAGCAAGAGTATATGCCATGGTCAGGCAAGAGAATGGGAAAGACGAGATGAGAGAAAAATTTCCCGAGCTATTCTAGGTAAATTTCGCGGACGAAATTTATTTAAGGAGGGAAGATTGTAACGACCTGAAAATTCCTATTTCTATTTTAAATATGAAAAATAAAATAAATCGAGAAATTTAGTTGAGTTGTCCCAAAAAGTACTTCAAAAGTCGTAACACTTAGAATTTAATTTAAATCTGAATAATTAATAAGGGAGAAAATTGGATTTAATGGTTTATGAAGGGACTAAGACGAATTTATTTAAGAGTGAATAACTTCTATTAAGAGCTTGATTGATTGAAAGAGAAAGGATGGGTGAAAACCCAAAAGTTAAGAAACTGAAGTTTAAGCTTTTGTGATTGAGTCAAGCAGCCATCTTTGGAGCACCGTATGAATTATGTATTGGTCAAAATTCTTCAACTCTTACGCTGTTGCGAAGTACACAACGATACCTTCGAAATGGTACCAAACACCCCTATGTTTGATTGAGGAATCAGCCCCGGATATTTATGTCAAACGCTCCGTAAAGTTGAAATACTGAATTCCCGTAAATCTATTTTTGAGTAGCCATTTTTGGGACGATGTGGTAATCACTGTGATGATCCGTTTCTGCGATTCAAAGTGAGTTGTGAAGATCTTCGTGAGATCTTTGAGATGGTATAAGAAACATCGAAAAATGAGCATGCTTCGACCTTCAAAACTCGACCCAAAAACGGGTCTAGAAATCTATTAACAATTGGGGTTTCTACATTATTTACCCTAGAAGCTATACATATATAGTGTCTTTATTATGGGTAGTTGGAAAACGCCTTAAATGAAGGCTAGCAAGGAAATCATCAGCAAATCTCCCTAACTTTACACCTGTCACAATGGGGATGAATGCAATCATGAGGAAGGAGATAAATTCTCCCTATAAATACCTCCCAACTTAAGCCACAACTTGTCCCTTTTCTTCTCTCTAATCTCCATAACACTCTCACACACTCTCTAACACTAAAGAAGAAGGAATGAACTCTCATATAAGAGAAAAATATATCAAGTAGAAGAGGTGAGCAATAGTTGAAGAAAAGCGTAGTGTAGAGGTTCTCTAACTTAATAGAGAAATCTCCACACCGAGCTTCAATGCCCTAAATCGGGCAGTAGCATTGATGGACCAAGAACCTCAGGTTTCATAGTGGAGAAGGTCAGATCTCAAGGGCTGAGAACTTAGTTTCAAAATAAAATACTTTTATCACATCTCTGCCCTGAAAGGTATTGGTACCATGTATTACAGTTCTACGATAGGGTATCAATACCCCAAAATCTCTGCACCATGAACACCTGCGACCAGTTTCTGTACGGTCCTGATACCCTTATTTACAGATTTAGGCAACATTCACCTCTTATAAGATTATGATGTATAGAACCTTTTATTTCAAGTGGATCAAGGCTAAACCACATCAAGTAGGGAGTAAACTACATTATTTGCCTTATGTGAAATACGATAAGTATATATATCTCATAAATTTTATGTGTTCCAAAATGAGTTATATCAATGAGATCGATTCAAGTAAAGTTATGAGATGTTGTGAGTAACTAAGTATATATACATCTATATGTGTGTATAAATTACATGTGCTCTTATATGCTCCAAATGAATTATATTGATGAGATTTATGATATATTATGAGCAAACTTGAGCCTATTTTCCATTGAGGCAACAAGAAGAAGAATGAAAATGAGAAAGTTACTTTATATTATGTATATGCTCAACTTAAGATGAGAAAACAAAGTTTATATGTAAACAAAGACAAGTTATGTTATAACACAAAGTTTTCTCCAAACTTATTTGTACACCATGGGCAATAGTAGCCCATAGGGGACAATAAGTGGTCTCAAGAAAGGAGTTGATTCAACTTTGGCCAAGGGTTAGAGCGACCCATATGAGGACATAATGTCCGATTAAAGTACGGCCAAGGGCAACATTAGCCTATATTGGGACGATAAGGGTTCCAAGAGTTGATCAACTATGGCCAAGGGTAAAGTACCCCATAGAAGGATGATAAGGGTCCTAAAAAGTTTGGCCACCGTGCTTATGTACAAAGAATGTTTATTTGAGCGCTCAGTGTACAAATATTGCTTAAGAGAAGGGCCCTAAGAAAGATAAAAGATACATTTTGTGCAACATCACACATGCACCATATTTTACTCATTGAATGTCACCATTCATAGTCGTTCTATGACTCTTGTAGGAAATAGATCGAGATATCTATGAAGTTATGGGACAAAGGTTGGAAGTAGCTTCAGATGGCCATGAATACCATTTGATCACCAAGATTGACATATGGTCCTCCAATCCCCATGTACCATGACTACAACAACATGAAGCTTCCTACTTTGTTGTGGACATATTTGACTATTGGACTATGAAATATCTCACGACCCGTTTTATAAAATGAAATAACTTAAGTGAACTCATCTTTTCATCCAAGTACTTTTCTTTTTAATAAAGTCTCTAGTAGCACTCTTTAAACGGGCTCAAGATAGATGGATCATTCTTGAGACGTAATGATTTGTCATGATCTATTTTGAGACAAAGTTGTGAGTGAGGTACTCTCTTTCCCTCTTTAAACACTATTTTGTAGTAACTGAGGAAGAATAGATAAAAAGACGAGATTCACATATTTTACTCTTTCGCTATGTTTAAAATATCGTGCTTTCTTTTATGGCTTTTCAATTATTAAATATACATACTTTCATATAACAAACATAAAGCAAATCTGAAGCAAAACGAGAGAGGGTAATCTCCAGATCTTGTCTCCAATTATTTTCTAACTACTTTCTCCAAAAGAAATTGAAGAAAACATGTTTCAATCTAGTTTTTAATCAAACCAAAGACCCGAATCGCTTCTGCGTAAAAGAGTACTAATACCCTAAAATCGGATCTACTACCCCATCAAGTGTAATACAAAACAAAAATTTAGATGCAATTTTTGAGGTCGCCATAGGTTATGTCATACACGGCTTGTGTTGTCAAAGGAGTTCGATTTCGACATATGATCCCGATATTCAAGAAAAACTCGTAAGCAGTGTGTGTCCGTCTCTCGTGGACCGGAGGTGAGATTTACTACGGCAAATGCAAGAAGATATACTTGGAGTATGGACCGAAACTTTTAGTTTATCCGCTTACGATGTAAGTGGTTAGGTGTGATGGGAGACGGATGGTAACCGAGAATAACGTTACAGTGATTGACATCGCCAGCAGGCGTTCAAGGATGATCGCCATACTTGTGAGCCAAGCACAACAAGTGTTCTATATTGAAGATCCATCTCGTGGTCCAAACCGGTGAGTAATACAAATTGTCTATCGAGGAGCACGCGTGGACACGCCGAGAGCTAACATCACGTAGATTGACCCGCTCCACAATAACTACTCTTTCGATTTATCTCTGATCGTTGATCTTGGCAACATAGAGCATGTATCCTTGCACCGAGATGATGATGAAGCTGATGAGATAGAAGAATCGGTTATCAGGAGAGCCTCGTCTAATACTCGATAAGAAACTTCGTTTATCAACAACGATGATATGGAAGACGATACAAATGCAGAATACGAGGATGACGAAACATCGAGTGAAATCAATGAGGACGACAGTAACGATGATGATGATCAATCGTATCATGATAGTGAATCAAATTGAATATTTTCACAGCGTCACAGAGTGTAGTTAACTATCATAAAATGCTTAATTTATTTATAAATTATTTAGATAACTATGAGTTATTCATTACTATCATTGTACATTAATTGTTAAATAATTTATTAAATATACAATTACATTTTTAAAACATTTAATATATTAAATTAAATATGAAAAATGTCCTAAAAAGAGAAATATTTTTTAGACTCCAACAAATGTACAATATTTTTTGTATCACTGAATTTGTTAATTTAAACTTTAATATTTTAATTATTAACAATTACAAAATAAATTATTTGATATTGTTAAAAATAATTTTGATAATATTTAATATTAAAACTTTCTCATATGAACAATTATTTCAAAGTTTAGGGTCCATTTATTGTCAATAGCGACGACACATGTCGTCGTTATATTCCAAAAAATTGGGTGCCACGTTTTAGGCGGGAGTTCTAAAAAGTAAAAAAAAAATGTCGTCGCTTACATTTTTTTATTGTCAATAGCGATGACAAATGTCGTCGCTATATTTCTGAAAATTGGGCGCCATGTTTTAGGTGCGTGTTTTAAAAAGCCCTAAAAATATCGTCTCTTTAGGGTCTCTATAGCGACGACATATGTTGTCGCTATAGAGTCAGACCTTTTAATTCACGCCTGAACTTCTTCTTCTCCATTTTGGTCCGTTTCTTCATCTTCCAAGCCGCCGTTCTCGCTCGCCTTTGTTGTCGTTCTTCATCTTCCAACGTCGTCGCCTGCCCGTCTTTGTTGTTGTCTTCTCCGCCGTCTGCCGACGTCTTCTCCGCAGTGACAAGGTTCAGCATTCTGATTTTTTTTTCATTTTGATTTTAATTTTAATTTTCCATTTTGTTTTATGCTGAATTCCAGCGCTTATTTTGCAATTTTGTAATCGAATTAATTGATGCACTTGAGTATTATGGTTGGCAATATGAGTCTTAATCAGATTGGAAAGACATTTGAGACTTAATTTTCATATTTACAAAGCCGAGGAATCAAAATACAATTTAAGAAATTTTGCATGTTTATGATTTTTAAACTTGAGGTATCATTTTCAGTATGATCATAAGATAATATTGACATGCAGAGCCATTGATGCAATTTGCGCAAGTTTGAGGAGCAATTTGGAATGTTGTAAATTTTAGGGACTAAAGTTAAATTTTGAGGAAATATTATGATTTAGGATTTTCAAGTAAAATAATACTAATGAGGTTGGGTGGAAGGACCTATTTGGTTTTGTTTGACAAGTTTTGAGAACAAAAGTTATTAGATGTGTAAGGACCTATTTGAAATTTCAGAAGTTTAGGGACCAATTAATCAACAAATTGAAACTTATTAGAAATTACGAAAAATGTCAAAGTTGAGGGACCTATGTGAAAAAAAAAATTCATTAGGGACCTATTCATAGAAAATTAAAAAGTATTACAAATTAAGCTAAATTTCAAAGTGTAAGGAACAATTTGAAATATCACAAGTTTAGGGACCAATTAATCAACTAATTAAAAATTATTCAAAATTATGGAAAAATTCAAAGTTGAGGGACCTATTAGATATAAATTAAAAGTTTAAGGACCAATTCTTCAACAACTTAAAACTTATTACAAACTACGTAAAAATTCTAAGTGTAGGGAGCTATTTGAACTAAAGTCAAAGTTTTGGAACCTTTTTAAAATAAATTAGAAGTTTAAGGACCAGTTCATCAACAACTTCAAACTTATTTGAAACTATGACCAAATTCAAAGTTCAAGGACATATTTGAAATAAAGTAAAATTTTTATGGATCTATTTACAATAAAGTAAAAGTTTAGGGACATAATTAAAATGAACAATTTCATTAGGTACCTACTTATAACAAAATTAAAACGTATTAGAAATTACGATAAATTTCAAATTGTAAGGACCTATTTGACATTTCATAAGTTGAGGGACCAATTAATCAACAAATTGAAACTTATTAGACATTAAGAAAAAATTCAAAGTTGAGGGACCTATTAGATATAAATTAAAAGTTTAAGGACCAATTCATTAAAAACTTCAAACTTATTAGATACTACGTAAAATTTCAAAGTTCAGGGACCTATTTGAAATAAAATAAAAGTTTAGGAACCCATTTAAAATAGAGTCAAAGTTTATGGCCCTATTTACAATAAAATAGAAGTTGAAGGACCTATTCATCATCAACTTCAAACTTATTAGAAACTTTGACAACCTTCAAAGTTCAGGGACCTAATTGAAATAAATAAAAAAGTTTATTACGATCAATTTCACTAAATGTAGGGACCTATTCCGCACTAATTGATGTTCGCAATTATTTCATGTGTTAGTATGGCTGACGTGATGTCGCACGGAGGTGATGGTGCAGGAGATCCTCCACAGTAGCCATCTCACCGGCTCACTTCGACCTACGAGTCTGGTAATAATTTTTGTTCAAATCATGTTTCTTGTATTTTATACATATTGTTGAATTTCGTATGATAAATATGGTTCGTATTTGTTCATTTTCAGCGTCCCCGCTAAAACGACGAGGTATCTCTTGAGGCATCAACCTTGAGAGGGTTTGGCAAGCTAACGGGAAGATGCCGCTTCCTATCGCGTTCGACAATGTCGAACGATAATGCAGCCGGATCGGGAATAACGCTGGCACTTCACACGCTTGGTTGGGAACCATGAGATTCACCGTGCCCCCGCATACCCTTCATGGACGAGAGGTTCCGGAAGAGCAACGGCACAATTATTCACGTAGCATTATCGATGTATGAACTTAAATTAGTTTTGTTATTAGTGCGGTCAATAAATAATTGTTCCATGACTTCTACATTAACGTAATTTTTTCCACTCTTGTAGAGCTACATCAATCTGCAGGGTGATCGGTCGTCGACCGACGAGTACCGGCGATCAGATTTCAGAGATCGTCGGCGGCCGATCGTTATCGCGATTACAAACTCAAGGCGCATAATCACTTAAAAGCGTATGGACCCACCGACCATACGTCGAGATATACTGCCGAGGACCGGTAGAAGTGCATTGACTTCTTCACCGGTCCTACTTTCGTGGTACGCCTTGTTTATGTATTTTTACGATTTATTTTATATATTTTTGTAACTATTAAGTTTTCTCGTTAATCAATTATTTTTATACGTTCAGGAACGGTCCTCGAAAAATAAGGCCAATCGGGGTAAGGCTAAATACCCGAGCGTGCAGGGGTCGAAGAGCTTCTCTGCCACGTGTTACGATGAGGTACAACTAAAATTTTCAATATCATTATACAAATCTTCACTATATTATGTAAAAATGTCTACTAAGTTACATTTCACGTTTAAATTGTCGTAGCGGGACCCCTAGACCCAGCAGTGGCCAAGGATTATTGATTCGTTCCGGACATTTCACACCTTCCGGGATGGCAATTGGGTGAACCCGTAGGGGGCTGGTGACTATGTGAAGACTTTTAAATGATGTTAATATAATTTTATCTGACATGATATTATTATTTATTATTTTTTTCACTAAACAAGATAAATTTGTTGAGTTGAGAGAGACTCAACATACACAGGTCGTCTCTAGTGGTACGTTGTTAGACGAGCGTGCTATTGCAATGGAGGTTCTCGGAGAACGACGAGGTCACGTCCGTGGGGTTGGACGAGTTCTGAAGGGCACCTCTCCCTCCCTAGATTCGACTGCTGCATCGAAGGCCCCACAAGGAACTTTCCATTAGTTCTCTGGAGACTCCCAGAATAACGATCCTTGGTTTGCCATGTACGAGGCTCGATTCATTACCCGAATGCATCTGGAAAATTGAACTTCAAAAAATAGCATACCAGTGGTTGTGCCTGAGGAGGACGAGAACGGGACGAGGACAAGGGTTTGAGAATCAGAGAATTTTAGAATTTTTGTACATTATTTCAATTATTTGAACAAAATTTTTTTTTTTGATAACCCCTTTATAAAAGAGATAAAATTATTAGTCGTACAAAATGTATAGATAAAAGTGATGTTTGACCAGTGACAAATATAATATTTGAGTTTTACTATTGTAGCATTTGGTGTTAGATTTTCCGTTAATCATGATATAAGATTTTACATTAGTAAATTAAACACAGTTCACAAAGTCATTAGGAAAAATCTTTAACAACAAACCCACTTATTGACTCTTACAAATTGATTGCATGCAAATTTATCAACAATAGAAGATAGGTTACATCATGAAACCATAAAAGATAAACATTTCTTAGTTATTAATTCTACTTTATTCTCAAGAGCTCATTAGATATCCTTAAGACCCACGAACTCATGATGGATATTTTTGTTTCTGAGTTGATGTTTTACATGAACGGTGCTTGAAGATATTTAATCACATTCGCGTCGACCTGGAAAGCCTTGGTGAGAACATCAAGATTAATGGGCGGGTCGGATCCAAAACTGCATTTGCAATTGTGATGACTCCTGGATTTTGGCTGCTTAGACCAGCAAAACAAATGCATCAGTCTTCCCAACATTAAACTGGAAATGAATGAGACCTTCTGGAAACACGAAGACGTCTCCTGGATACAAAGTCTTGGTAAAGAGTTTGTTCTTAACGTTTGATCTGCAGGATTCGAAGTCACGAATCCAACAAAGAGAGTGCCCTCCACAACAACAAGAACCTCAGTAGCCTGGGGTGGGTGTGGGGTGGGTTGAGGCCATAGGGTGCATAGTCAATACGGACTAAAGATATGCCAAGAGTGTTGAGTCCTGGTAATTGGTTGACATTCACAGGTGTGACCTTTGATCCTTGGGCATTTGATGTATTTCCAGGCTTGTTCAGACCCGGAAAGAAGAAATCATTGGCGCTAACCATGTTTGGATTCTTGCAAATCTTTCCATTCACAAAAACTGCAAGCAAAACAGAAGCCATTGCTAAGCAATATATATATGCCAACATAATCTAGTACATAAAATTTACTGAGAATTTCCATGAAAATTATGAAGAAACTGCATGCAGTAAAACTACAGTATTCACCCAAAGTACGTTTGGTAGGAGGGACATTATTAAAAAAGAAAACGAAGCTAAAATTTTGTTCATTCTAATGCCGATTAATAAACACAGAATTTACCCTTTGCTTCATCGTCTTTAACAGCAACACAGAAATCCTGTAGGGGGGCCGGATCAGAAGCGTAGGTAAATGAAAACAAAGAGAAAATAAGAACAGAAATTAGTAAGCGAACAGCCATTTTTAGTACAACTGCAGTATTGTTTTTGTTGTGGTCTGTAGATGTTTATTTCGTGAGACGGGACTGCCTATTTATAGCAGTGATTTCTATTTGAATTAGTCATAAACTTAATTATCTTTTCAAACACATAATCTTGCCAAGTCTTGGAAATATAATTAACTATATATTTTCAAGAACAGATTATTAATATTAAACAACTAAATCAGTCAATTATCTTTCTTCTGGAAGTATTCTCATTCAGTAATTAATTGTTGATCAAATTGATACGTGTGGTTTGAAGTCAAAGTGGTTATTTTGTCATTCTCATTCGTTGTAGGAAAAAAATTTAGAACTCGTTTGATAGAGTTTATAAATTAGTTTATTTGACTAAAATTAGTTTATTTGTTCAAAAAATTTGCCTTGGTAGATTGACATTTTTACTATTTTTGGTCAAATAAACCAATTTGTTCAAATAAACTATTTTATAAACTCTATCAAACAAGTTCTTAATAAAGAAATAAAAATGTAAATGCAAATGCAAATGAGAAATATTATTAATATTTTAATACTTACATTTTGATTGACTCTGCAGTCTCATGCATTACATGTATTCATTACCACTATTCTATTTTGTTATATAACATGATATGATATTATGATGCTGAATACAACACAGAATATGCGATTGATGTTCAAACCATGCGTTGGGATTTGAATACTAAGTGAAATTAAGCTGTTAATCTATCATTATCGCCTATACAAAACTTGTAATTTGTTTACTATGTTTCAAGGCCATTTCTACACATGCACGGAAAATGTCCAAAATGGCAAATCATATATTAATAGCCACCGTAATATTAATTTTCAATAGTACAACAGTTGGAAACGCAAAGTTGTTTGTGATGATAAACCTCTCGTATATAAAATCTAATTATTTTGTGTACAATAATTTTGTTAAAAAAAAAATATGTAGGTATTTTAAAAATTACATTTGTAGCGTGCTTTATAAATATTCATTTATCTTGCTCTCCACAGTTATTCTTGATTCCACCTTCAAACCCTTTAGCCTAATCGGTGTTCTTTAAGAACTCAAGAACTATAGAAATTCCTTTTTGTGTGTGGCCACAAAATTACTTATTTTCTTGACTTATATATATATATATATATATATGGGAAATTAATTTGATAATGGAAAATTTTATAAAAGAAAAAAAATAAATATTGTTATTTATCACTACTAGTGATTATCGGTAATCTATGTGGTAATTGTGTTGGTATTAAATGATAAGTCCAATAAAATTTGAGGATATAAAACTCAATTTATTAGACCTATAATTTTTTAGTCAACGCATCATCACATCTCCAATTAATCGCTTTTAGGCCCCCACTAGGAAAGGATGGGGGTTCGGATACCTTAACTTTATATAAATAACTTATAAAAATACATGGGAGGGCATAAAACCTAACCTCCAAACAGAAAAGCCAAAACAAACAAACAAATGAATAATTAATAAAGCAATAAATAAGGAGGTACTACCTCTCAAACAATAAGTCCTAAAAAATCTATAGACCCCTAATTGTAGGAAGCCATTGTCTATCAATTTGAACTAAGCTGCGGTAAGCCTTGAGCGTTGTACTCGAAATAGCAACGGCGATCCCAACCCTCTGAAACAAGTAAATCTGCCACCTGGTTGCCATCTCGATAAATATGAGAAATAGTATCACAGTCGAAGGCAATGAGATGTCTAATGTGGCGAAGAGTGGTCTCGAATAGACAAAGGTCCTCCACCTTTGGTGATGCGTTGAATGACCAAAGTGGAGTCGGCCTCAATCCATAAATTTGAGAGTACAGGTCCTTGAGCAAGAATGATACCATCAAGAATAGCCCGAGAGCTTAGCCTCCAAAATAGGGCACTTGCCATATGAAGAGAAGAAAGACCTGATGAATCCTAACAATTCATCCTCCACTCATAAATCCATCTTTGACGCATCCATCAGTATTGACCTGGTAAGATCCCACTAGTAGAGTACGCCAATAAACCAAAACAGGGGGAGGAATGGATGGAGTAGTAAGAGATATACCAAAAAGAGGAGCAATATCCATATCTCCTCGCCAATGAATAATCCAAAATAAACAGCCTGTATGTAGTAGTGAGATAGTATGGTATACTCTCTAGATGATCCGTCTCGGTTCCATAGAGATATCCTAATACTTCACATCATTCATCGCAGTCCAAATAAACTAGAGAATCAAGAGAGGAATGATTGTGCAAATATGACCCTTTTCTGACAAACTGACCCGAGAAACGCTAAGACCGAAAGTGATACTAAAACCATCCATCGGCGAAGGGTTATATGAAAATGTCGGAAAAAAATGGCGCTTAAATTTGGTCGACAATACTATTGTCAATAAACAAATGCTGAATAGTTTCAATAGCCGAGCAACACTAACGACGAGAAGCCATATGACTCCCAATCCGCCTCTGAATTACAACATCAATCGATAAGACCTTGCCACAATCTCCAAAGACAAGAAAAAGACAGTTGTCGATAATAGAACTCCAAATCATGTTGTATACATCTTGAATAGTATGCTCCGTGCGAACTAGCTGCCATGCAGACTTGGCAGCAAATCTACCATCCTAAATATTCTTATACATAATCTGGTCGTGCACTTCAGCAGTGATAGGTATGTTCTCTATCTGTTCAACAATAATATATGGTACAAGCTGAAGTAGTATGTCAATGTTCTATCCAGTATCATCAAATAATTCTCTAACCTGGATAGAAGAATGTGTCAAGTGTGGGTGATGATCAGCTAATGTAGACTCGCCCATCCAATAGTCATGCTAAAAGAATATCTATCTACGCCCTAACTTTCAAGCAATGTGTGTCTCCTCTTGTGGGCCTATATGCTTAGCCTCTTCCATACAGCTAAATCATAGTAAGGAATAATAGTCAGCAACAGATGTGTATCTTTACAATACTTACTCAGTAAAAATTGAGCCCATAATGACCGCTGAGATCTAAATAACGACCAGAGCTTTAAGGAGAATGTATCAACAAGATCCCGCAGCCTCCTAAAGCCCAGTCCACCCTCTTCAATAGGAATACAAAGGTCATTCCATTCCTTCCAATGTAATCTGGGTGCATCGTCTCTAGAGTCCCAAAGGAACCTAACAAATATGCCCTCTAACTTCTTTAAGATAGCATTGGGAGGCTTTATAATCTGAAGGAGATAGATAGGAATAGTAGATAGCACCGATCAAATCAAAGTAATCCGTCTGCCAAATGATAAGAGCCTCGGGGCCCAGCCAGAAATCATACTTTGGACTTTTTGGATTAAGTCATCATACAAGAAGATCTTCCTATCTCTTTTAAATAAAGGAACACCAAGATAAGTGAAGGGCTGCTGCTGATGTCGAAACCCTGTCAGATTCTCCAATCTGTGTATCTGACTAGTAGAAAATCTCATAGGTAAGATAATCCCGCTCTTAATTACATTTACCAACTCTCCGAAAACCCCTTCATAGTGCTCAATACACTGTAATACTCATCTAATAGATTGCTACTGACCATTGGCGAAAATAATCATATCATCTGCAAAGGACAAATGAGATATAAGAGTATCACTCCCATGTCTGTATGCCATCGAATGAATATGATGATATTGTTGAGTGAGTAGTCGTGAAAGATAGTCTGCAGCAATAATAAACAGCGATGGAGATATGAGATCACCTTATCTGAGCCCCCGAGATGATAAAAAAAATCCACATGGCCTGCCATTAAGCAAGACCAAGAATCGACACTCTGAAATACACCTCCGTATCTGATCAATCCAAAGAGCATCGAACCCAAAACCCTCCATAATGGATATCAAGAAGCTCCAATCCATGTGGTCATAGGCCTTAGCCATATCAAGCTTGAGGATAATATTACTCCCTCGCACTTTCGTATCAAGTGTATGTAGTAACTCATGTACAAGTAGGACATTATTCCCAATGAGCCGTCATGAGATGAATCCGCTCTGAGGAGCTGAGATGATCTGAGGTAGTAAAGAACTTAATCGTGAATTCATCATCTTTGTAATCAACTTATTAAACACTGTATATAAGCTGATAGGACAAAATTCTGATCGTCTACAGGCATTGTCCCGCTTTGAAAGCAAGACAATAGAAGTAGTCACAAAATCCATGTGCAGGTGCCATCCAACAAAGAAGTCCAACATCCCCGAACTATAGAATGGAAGTATCGGTGTTATGATCACCTCACAAGTCCAACACGCCCGCCCTTTTGTTTCCAAAAGCTTCCTCAATAGATAAAGTACGATTCTGAACTAATCGAGCTCGATGCAAAGTATCACGATGGGTAGGAGAAGGATCTCTGTCATGGTCTAACTCTACCTCGTCCACCCTACACTCTGCATCCCTAATCCTTTGAAAAATATCACCAAAAACATTTCAATTCCACCAACGGGCGCCCTGTTTGAGCCTAAAAATCTTTTCCCAGAGATCGACCATTCCCGTAAGGTGGGTAGGAAATGAACACTTTTGAGAAACAAAGCCCAAAAAATCTTGATGCCTAGACCAAACATTAAGGAATCGAAAAGGACAAGGCCCCAAATGATCGTCAGAAGATCACTGAATCAGAAGAGGTGAATGATCAGAAGTGCTTCGGTTCAGATGACGAACTAAAAATTGAGAACAAAATGAGACAACTAGTGAGTTAATCAAAACTCGTCCAGATGCTTCTTAACCCTCCCATTAGTCCATGTGTACTGACTTCCAGAATACCCTGCATCCATTAAACCACAATCCATCATCATATCGGCAAAGTCTAAAGTGTCCCTATCACGAGTATTCCTATCAGTACGCTCACCATTGTGAGCAATCACATTAAAGTCTCCCCCAACTAGCCACGGTCCATCTACAGAAAGAGATATCTGGTGAAGACCCGCCCATAAATCTCTACGTCCAACCGGCGAACAAGAGGCATATACTGGAGTAATAAACAACAGTTTGGGTAATCTAAGATCCTCAACTTTAATGTGAAGGAATTGGGGATGATCAACAATTGAAGTAACAGTAGTCCCCAAATTCCAAAAACACCATATTTTATCCAACTCATTCTGTAAGCCCATATCAAAAGAGAGAAATCGTCTGATAAAGTCAAAGTTCTTCCTCAAAATAAATGGCTCCAAAACTACTAAAAAATACACCTGATGGAGTCGAACCAATTTCTTCAGTCGTCTACAAGTGGCAATACTACGCACACCTCTCACATTTCAGATGATAACACTCATCAAAAAGACTGGCTGCGTGATGAAGCACTTGTCTGACTACGAGTCACCCGTTTGATCGGGCGTGGAACTCTCGATTTTTTCTTCTTCTGAACTGCAGTAAAACCATCGACCTCCTGCCTCTCATCTAAACCAACCAAGTCATCAAAAGAATTCCTACGAAAAAGCCCAGGCAGATGAACCTCTAGCTACTAAGGCGTGGACTGACATGTGGATCAATATAAAAAAGGTTGCAGACTTGTCAGTAACAAAATAGGAAACTCATGAGGGACGGATATCATGTGATATAAAATTGGATAAAAAAAAAACAACATCATGACATGGCTTTGAAGCCATAATGATGGAAATACAATGTCTAGGATGATGGGTAATCCCCAAATGAACAACTGTAGGTTGTATAGCAACAACTGAAGAAGAACCAACAATTAGGGCTCACTGCCTCAGAGCCTCAACAACACTCTCATTCTCCTTACCCTTACTCTTCCCGTTCCTATCTACAATAGGCACCTGAACATCAATTGGCTGAGGAGCCGGAGCAACAACATTCTTAGGAGCCAGAGCAACAGCAGGCTTAGTAGCCTGAGCAACAAAAGGCTTAGTTTGTGTTCTCTTTGATGTTTTGGGGCCATTTTCCGTTTTGTGTTTTTGAAAATAATGAAAACATGTTCTCTTTCTCATTTTTGAAAATGCATTTTCTAAAACACCAAAAAAAATTTCAAAGGAAACACAAAATGATGTTTTTACCATTTTCGTGTTTTATGTACAAAATCTTCATGTTTTCCAAAATGGTACAAAACGCGCGTTTTGTACCATTGGTCAGCATTTCGAGTCCCAATCAGCCGTTTTTTTTTTTTTTCATTTTACGCTATCAAAATAGTAATGATTTAAGCTATTTCTGCCTTTTTCTACAAAATGCGAGCTAGCCAAGATGGCCGGTCTTGCGGTGTCCAACAATGATGGTCGATGGTTCGAATCTCGAAGATTCTCCTTGCCTTTTTAATTGTTTTGAATTGATTTAAATTGTTTTTAATTCCAATCATATTTGTTTTAATTGTTTTTAATTAGTTTTTAATTCTATAATTAAATGTTTTTAATTGTGTTTAAATGTTTTTAATTCTAAAATTATTTTTAAATGTTTTAAATTCTATAGTTAAATATTTTTAATTGTGTTTAAATGTTTTTAATTGTTTTAATAATTTTTAATGTTTTTAATTCTATAATTATATATTTTTAATTGTGTTTAAATTTTTTTAATTGTGTTTAAATGTTTTTAATTCTATAATTAATTATTTTTAAATGTTTTAAATTCTATAATTAATTATTTTTATTTGTGTTTAAATGTTTTAATTGTTTTTAATGATTTTTAAATGTTTTTTAATTCCATAATAAAATGTTTTTAAATGTTTTTAATTCCAAGTTTAAATTGTTTTTAATTATTGTAATTGTTTTTAATTCCAAGTAAGTCCAAATTTATAAAAATTTCAAGTAAACGCGTTTTCGAATTTTCTGTTTTCAGAAACAATTTTCGAAAATTTTAAAAAGAACGCATTTTCAAAAATATCAAAACAAACACTCAAAACACAAAACACAAAATGAATTCAAAACACAAAACACAAAACACAAACGCAAAGAGAACACCACCTTAGTAGCCTAGGCAACAATAGGATCTATTGGTGGAACACCCACCTTGCATTGATCAATAATATAGCCCATATGATGGCATTTAGCACAAAATTGGGGCAACCTCTCATATACAATAGGCTGCCAAAAACTACGAGATTCACCCCGATCAATCCAAATCTTATCTGGGATCTTATGCTCCAGATTCACCTCAACATAAACCCTGGCTTCACTAGGCCTCAACAAATCAGCAGTCGCCTCATCAATCCTCAATAGCTCTCCAACAATTTTAGATAAGACAAATAAAAATTCCTTTGCACACAAATGAACAGGTAGTAAAGGAAAAAATATCCATACAGGAGCAATGAGGGTCTCATGATCAGGATGAAAATCACATGTCCACTTAAGCACACACATAGGGCAACTCTCAATAAACTAAAGTGGTTTTAAAAACAATCAACTGTAATCATCCTCTTGTGTTAAGTGAATTAATATGTGCTTGTAATCAATAAGCCCAATTTTAAATTCACCACAAAAGACAAATTTCTGAAACTTATTGGGTACCTCCACCATTTTAGGCTTGCGATGAGAAAATTTGCCAACAAGTGTGAACTTGGATGACTCGGTGAGAAGCCTACTCATCAGAAGAAATAACCAAGGCTGGCTCATCCCGATGCAAATAAGGCTCCTTAGCCACAAATTGATGGCAAGTAGAATCAGGAGAAGCATGAAGGACAGAAGCAAATGACTTCCTCACGCTCTGTTCAGCCGAAGAAATATTCTATCTATCAGTTACGACAGTAGCATATGTTTTTCTACCCAAATTCAATGCAGACTGAGCTTCTTGATGAAAAACATGTGGGCCTGGAGAAATCAGAGATGGAAAATTGGGCAAACAGACTGTGCTAGAAAAAATAGCCGATGGCGCACGCGTGGCAGCCTTTTGACGCTGCCCTTACATGCTGTGCACGCAAGTGGTGCACTGGGATCTGGAGCTCGCTGTGCAGCATAAAAAATGGGGTTGTGCGCCACGCATGGTGCAACCTTAGGTTCAGAATAAGAGTTGGTCGTGGCGGAGAAAGAGATCAACGACGGCAGATTGGTTTCTGACAACCAAATGAATTCGGTTGTCAAGTCTCCAAGCGTCAAGCGTGCCACCTCTGGGACTCCACAGGATTGTGATATACCAATCAAAGTGGTCGTCCAGGAGAGGCGCAATGGCTTGTGGGTCGCCGACGGACTCGCGATTAACAAAGGGTGGCGCATCGTTGCTAATTGTTTCACCTAGGACAGCCGCGATTTGGGTTTAGTTTTGCAACGTGGGGTCAATTTTTGATGGCATGAGGCCGGTAGGAATGATGCAAGGGGTGGCAGATGGTTGTCCACCCTCAGAGAATACCATGTTCGGCAGTTTAGGTGGTGGTCCGGGAGCACTGGAGAGCCTGCGCATGGAATCATCCATGGGAAAAGGGTATTTTAGTTAAGGATGAAGTACATCATGTTTTAGTCCACATCTAATCCAAATCTGGTTTGCTATTAGACCTATAATTTAATACCACATAGTATCAGATAAATAGCATTACTCAAATAGAGAAGGAAAAAATATTTTTTACTTATTGCAAAATTATTCATTCCTTTATAGAGATGACACATGCCCAGCACACACTGGCACACGCCAATGCCACGTGTCTGATTCATGTGACATAATGTGTCAATTTAGTTAATTTTCACCACAGTTCACGATAAATTATAACCCTTATATATAATTTATCCTGGTTCTTATTTTCCGACTACCGAAGGACCTGGTCGGAACTAAGTAAACTAAGCTCTAATATATTAATCTTAACCTGGTACATTCTTATCGGGTCAAGATAATATATTAATCTTGTTCTATTCTACAAGTAGAAGGAGGTTGTACCATCGGTCTAATTGAAATTACTGGAGTTGTATAATTAATAATTATATCATCTCGACACGCCGTTATTACATACGATCTCCATCGAAAAATTTAAATATTCAAACATGGTTGAAATGACCAAAACACCATTTTCCAAATATATGTAAATCCTCACATCCCATATTTTATTGACAATTCTATAAGTGATCAAATCACAATTATTAATTCAATAATCAATGTCAAATTACTGATCTCTTATTTAATTGCCCAATAGAAAATCCTTTGAGGCCAATATCGTGTCTATTAAATAGGTGACATATTCTATATTGTAAATATATGTTCCTTGTTATTTCACTTTAATTCTCTATGCACTTAGATATTGACTAGTAATTTTATCTCACTCATTTATACCTCAAAGAATTTCAAGTTAGTAATCGAAATCCATTACTTGCTCAGGATTAGATCTAGCAATGGCAATTTGACCAACCGCCTCAGACCCCTCCCCTGGCCCGTCTCTCAAAATTTGTTTTTGTTTTTTTTCAAAATTTATCAACCAATCGTGGACTACACAATTTATATCGAATTACGAATTGAATCTTTTTGTATTTAATAAATTAAGCACTAGATTTATAATATCAAAATGAACTACAAACAAATGATATCTCAAATCAATTCAACTATTTAATAATTTATTTTAAAATGTCGTGAACACAAATAAATTTACTCGGTGGACAAATACCACCTAACAAATCTCCCACTTACCCTAGAGTAAATGAGTTAAGTTAAGTACATTATTGTTTTCAATGTGCCCCTCAAAACTCCTAGAAGGGGTCAGCAAGATTTAGTCCAGATGCTATTTTGCAAACTGTCACATCTCCTGTTGAACGATTTCTCTAACTAGGTGATACTTTCATTCAATGTGTTTCCCATGTTGATGGTTTTTGGTTCTTTTGCATTTGCCAATGCTCCAATGTTATAACAGTACAAAGTAATGGGGCAAGATGCAAAAGAAACTACATCAAGGTCCAAAAAAAAACTTGCTAAGACACACCGCCTCCTTGGCCACTTCACAAGCTCCCACGTACTCTGCCTCCATGGTGGAATAAGCAATACTAGATTGCTTGATACTCCTCCAAATGACGGTGCCACTACCCAATATTGATCTTGATATGGACTTGCAAGAATTTCTATCAACCTGAAAGTCAGAATCGATATAACCCGAAAGGACCAAGTCTGGAGCTGGTATACCAGCATATAATTTATAGTTGTACAAAGGTACTTGAACAACAGTCCATTATTCAGGTCTTGGGTTCGTTTGATATTTACTAGAAATTCCAACAGCATAGCAAATATCTGGTTGTGTGCATAGCATCGCATAAATGAGACTACTTACAACTGAGGCATAAGGAACATTCTTCATGTATTCCACTTCACTAGGAGTCTTAGGTCAATGCTCCCATGACAAATAAGTTCCATGTTTGAAAGACATTTAGCCTTTCTTACAATTCTGCATAACAAACCTCACCAGTAAATTGTCTATATATGAAGTTTGTGAAAGAGAAATTCACATATTCTTCCTATCCCAAACGATCTGAATTCTTAGAACATAATTGGTATTTTCTAAGTCATTCATGTCAAATTGTTGTGCCAACCAACTTTTAACTGACATCAATGCTCTTCGCTATTCCCAATGAGCACCAGGCAGTCCGCATAGATTATTCTGGTAATAGGAGAGAGTCTAGTGCCCGTCCATCATTTTTTTTTCAAAATCACAAAATAAACTCAAAATCACAATTTTTGCTAAGAATGAACTAAATGAGATTTGAACCCATAAATTTGTTAAGTTATAAAGTTTAACCACTACATTACAACCTCAATCTTGCATTTTTGTTTGTTTGTTTTGTTTGCTACAAATATTATAACAAATTTTCATTTCCTTAGCCCTAACATTCTACATTCATAATCTTTCCTATTTTCTTCTACCCAATTTTTTTTTAATTGTTTGTTTTTAGTTTGTAAAATAAAAAATGGATAATTTTCAATTTTGGTCCCCAACATTTCAAATCTGTTACTAATCTATCTCCAACCAATTTTTTCAAAGACCGGTATCCCCAACCTTTGAAGTAATAATCTCGTCCCCAATCATAGATTTTATTAAAAACTGCCATTATGTCACTAGCGTGTACCTCACGCGTTTACATTTCCTCAACTAGTGCGTCTAAGCACTTAAGGCTATTTGCTCATTTGCTCAAGCGTTCTTGTTCTTCATCCACTCTCATTTCTGACAAACCAAATATGGAATGGAAGGTATACATATGTGGAAATCATATAGATCCGAAGACATCATGGACGGATGCGAATCCAGCTAGAAGATTTTTTGTCTCTAAGGTGATAATAGTGCTTTATGCCTTTAATTTTTCTTGATTCATGTAGTTAAAACCCTAAATATTTTGTGTAGGAAAATTATTGTGGTTGCTTTGCTTGGTATGACCCTTCTATCTGTGATCGGACAAAGCATGTGATACTTGGGTTGTTGAATTCTTGGCGAAGATATGAAACAAAGATAAATTAGTTAGAAACACATGTTAAGAGACTGGAAGTAGAGATGAAGAAGCTAGAAGCAGATATCATGTGCCTGGAAGAAGAAAAGATAGAACTAGAAATAATAACAAATCGTAAGGTGTTGGTTGAAGAAAGAAAACTCCAAAGCAGTTATTTTGGATTTACTTAGTTGTAATCGGGATTATTGTAGGTTGGATGGTCTTAGGTTAATGTTAGTAAGAGCTGGGACAAAATTTGTAAACCCATTGTAATTATTGTATTTAGTAGAATGTTTTCAGATTGTTGGTTAATTATGTTGGTTTTGCAAATCAAATTGTTTCGTCAATGTCTTTGTTTTAGGTCCAAAACAAACATGACTTGAGGACCTATTTTCTAACGGCAATGTAAAGGTTAGGGATGGAAAATGAAAATATTCTACAACGTTGGGGACGAAGTATGCAATCATGCTTTAAGGTTGGGGACGTATTTTACGATTTACCTGTAAAGGTTGGGGACCTGTTTTGCCAAACGTTGTATAACAAAATAGATGTATATATTCATCTTCTCAGTATAACTCCCTAGTCAAAACAACAATCAGATTCTAATTCAACAATTTCACAAAAATTCATCACATTCAAAAAAAGACATTCCATTTCATTCATTCAAAACATAAACATATATTCACAATCATTCATCACATTCAAAAAAGACAAGCAATTAAGACATTCCACTTCATTCATTCAAAACATAAAAATATATTCACAAGCATTCAACACATTCAAAACAACCTTTACATTCAAAACATGTTTTCACTTTCACATTCAAAATTTTTGTTTCTTAGATGGAGCTCTCTTCTTTTTACTCCCGGGTTCTTGGCTGGAGTTAGATGACTTGGTCTTGCATGAATGCTTGTTGTGACCAATGTCTCCACAAATACTGCAAGTCATGTCTATCCCTTGTCTTTCTCTCTTGTTGTTTGAATTTGGAGGCTCATCATGTTCTCTTTTTCTTAATTTTTGGGTCCTTCCCAATTGTTTTTGATGAGGGGATGGAGAAATAAGATTCTTACCCTTTTCTGCCCAAAATTCAGGTCCTGCCATTGGATGAATAAATGGATCGTAAGCCTTCAGAAATATCTCCTTGTTGTAACACTCATCAACGTAATCCTCAACCTTCAGTTGCCATCATATTTTTTTTCGTTGTTATCTTCTACCTTGTACTCCGACACCTTCCCATGTAGGTCTCTGAGCTGGAGTTATTCACATTTTCTCAATAAATTTTCTTGATTTTAGGATCAAATCCTCGCCGCTACTTGTTCGTTCTCTCTTGGTTGCCATCCGCGTCATGAAATAATAGCGTATCTTCTCCAACAAGTATATAACTGGTTTGTCCCTCGCCTACAAGATTGCGGCATTAAAATTCTTACACATATTGTTGAGAAGAATGTCACATTTGGTCATTAAGTGAAATGTGACCTACTCCGTTGCGAAGCCAGCTTGTTCTCTAACCATTTAAATGGTCTTTCACTTACAGTCTACCATTGAGAGTCTCCAACACCAATATCATCTACCAACAGCTCCAAAAACCAATTCCAACTTCTTTTGTTCTCAGCCTCAACTATAGCATATGCAATAGCTACATTGCATTCTCATCATCACTATCAACTGTAGCTAATACATGGCCACCAAAATCACCCATAAGAAAACACCCATCCAATCCTACCACCTTTCTACACCCATTTATGAATCTCACTTTCACAGCAGCCAAGCATATGTAAACTCTTTGAAACTCTCTTACCTCACCAGCCATCATGGTCTTCAACAAAACTGTTTTGCCTACATTGTTCTTCTTCAAATGTTTACAGTAGTCTAACAAGATTTGAAACTGCTCCTTACTATTCTCTCTGATAAACTCCAAACATTTGGTTCTCGTTCTATAAAACTTCTATTTTGAAGCATTAGAATCACAATCATTCTTCACATTCTCTACAAATCCTCTCATTCTCCAACTGGGCTCATTTCTAAATCGATCCATGTAAATCGCAGACAAGTATGATGTACTTGCATGTCTAGTTTTATATGTCATAGCACAAATATACTCTAGATTCAGAGTATTTATTTTGTATGCACCATATTTTTTTGGAATCGAGCATAAATAACCCACATGCAATTCTTATCTTTGCATATAGCTTGAATTCACAGCTTGTCATACTTTGCAAACTTCACCTCTCTAGAATGGTTTACGGAGTACTATCGAATGACCTTCTCCAACACTTTCTTTTCAGTAAACTTCTGACCTACATTCACACAACAAGTCCATAAAACAAGTACATAAAGGTTGGGGACCCATTTTTGCAAAAGACATAAAATAACAATATTAGCAATTGCAATTTGCATGAAAATATACCTGCTTCAAAATGTGGGTCACTGAAATCATCTTTTTCAACAAAGATATGATCTTTGTCCTTCTTTGTCCCGATAGCTTTGTCACCATCTAAACATTGTAGGTGATCTGAATCTTCTTCTCCAGCTTTGTTTAATGCACCATCCTCTTGTGTACTTGTCCCAAGTGTAGTGTGTCTCAAAATTTTCATCATCATTGAGTTGCGTATCCTCCTTCTTATGGTTTGAATCTACAAGATTGTCCTTCTCACCCACATCGTCATTTCTATTCTCATCTTCATCATTTGCAGCATGGTGTTTAATCATTCCAATTGATCCATCTTGACAACAACTAGTAGTCACCCTACCTCATGAGCTCCATAAGTATATCTATAAACCGATCACTAAAGTAGTCCTCACTATCATTTGCTAGAATGTCCTCCCACTCTCTAACAATTTCTTCATACTCAATTCTTGCAAAAATGTTGTCTTGGGATGCTATAGGTGGTTGTGAACCAGTTAGTGGCTGGTTTTTAGTCACTTGCACTCTATCTTCCAATTGGAATGCATCTTTTACTCCACAGTTGGTTATATTTTGAGTATCCTCCTCCAACACAGCAATCCCACAATAATCATCTGAGTCATTTTCTTCCATAGTGACACTTTTTGTTTCCATTTCTTCACGTTCATAAAATTCTTCGATGAAACAATTTAAAAATGACTTTCTACGACAAAAATTTACATCGTTAAAAGTAAAATTTCTTGTAGTAAGGTGTTTACTTGTGAAATTATGTGGTGCCGATTACCAAATTATGATGTTCCTTAAGTATGTTTTAAAGTATGACATGTCGCATTTACGATTTCATATAATGCCCTCATATTAGTACAACTGCTAACGAGTATTTCTCAAAATGCTCATGACCAAGAATAATTTATTCTTCAGATTGATATGCTTGGCGGCGATACGACATCATAGAGTAACGACAGTAGAGAAAAATATATAGTTTTATGTCCTTTATATTTTGGTGTCGATATTATCGAACATTTTATTATGTAAACTATGGTACAATATTCGAATATGTTTTTAGGTTGTAAATTAGAAGAAAACCCGAATTTATGTTTAATTCACCATTTTGGAAATTAAAGTTGAAGTTATAGCTTAAAGTATTGAAATTTTTAGCAACTTCAAAATATCACAACTTTCGTGTGTTGTTGTGAATTTTGAGTCAAATTAAGTGGAGTTTGATAGTTTTAGAAGTTATCTATTAGTAGGATTTAGAATCACTTTAAAGTCACATCGTATGAATTTATTATGACAATTTTTCGAGTAGCATCAGTGGTACCCGATGTAGTTTTTAAAGAAATTTTGGCTATGTTTTTCTTATATCAAACGACATGGTTAAGGTATAGATTTTTATAGTATGTATCTTAAGGTGTCAAGTACTTATAGTTCAAAAAACATAATTTTTTGAGCACCTTTGGCTGGTAAAATATTTTTTGGCAACACCTTATGTTATCATTTACAACTATAAAGATTTGGAAGTCCTTGTGAGTTTTCTTTGCACGCTTACTATTTTTCTGCTGCAATTAAATTTTAAAACCATTTAAGGGCACAAAAAATTGAGATTTAGAGTTGTCAAATATAGTTCAAGATTTTTAAGTGACCATCCGAATTAAGAAAATATGTGGCTTTACAGATGCTATCTAGGAGATCACTTTCGTGACGTGTTCTTAGACAAGATTTAGAACCAAGCAGACATGACACAAACTCATAGGAGGATTGATATGTTGGAACAACATAGGATACGTTGAAGGTCTAGCGAGTATTGTTAGGGGCCATTAGAGGTGGTCGGCATGAATGAGGTGATTATAAAGATCAGCACGACATAGTGGTAGTGTAACAACCGGTGAAGAGTCGGTCATGGAAGAGAACTCCAACAAAGATGATTATCCTTTTGTCCTTTTTAATTCCGAGCGACAAATGGATGTTGATTTCGGTTGATGTCTATGTTTTATACAAAGAGTCGGTCATGGAAGAGAACTCCAACAAAGATGATTATCCTTTTGTACATTTTAATTCCGAGCGACAAATGGATGTTGATTTCGGTTGATGTCTATTTTTTATACAAATACCTATGAACGTTTATCGGAAGGCGGATAGAAGAACAAACAACAATTGTGTGAGAGTCTAGCTACTTATTTCAAAGATGTTCTTTCGAGATTGTTGACATTGGATTTGATCAAGTGTACTAAGGACCACTAAAGAGTGCTAATCAGATTGTTGCTATAAGGCAACTTGATCTAAATGGCATACAAGCCAAACTAGAGGAGTACCACTGTGACGAAGCATGGTACAAGAATCGAGGTTGAATCTTCTTCAACTGGAGAAGGATGATGAATGATGTGTCTAAGACTTAACAGGGCAAGATAGGGAGACATGACTTAATGCCTTAATTCACATATTTATTTATTTATTTAATTCGACATTTTATTAAGTTTGGTCTTTTATTTATTAGAGTCAAAATTTGTATTTTGATCACTGTTCTAAAAGATTCTATTAGGTGGCGCCTAGCGTGAGGTGTAGCCTCCACGCCTCATGCCTCACCCTTGCCTCGGCTTCGCCTAGACCCAAAAAGCTTGAAACTCAGCCTCCACACTTAGTCACACTTTACACTTTTTAGAACAATGATTTTGATAAGAGTCTAGGGACTAAGAGTACAATAACAAATAAGTGTAGGAATTAGGTTTTTAAAAATATGTTGCAGCTTGAGTTGAAAATTTTCTCCAATTCTTGTTTTTTAGTATTCGTGAGTAAATCAATAAATCGTGATCGTGTGATTTTGTTCTTACTCTCTTTTATTTATGTTAGTGGCCACTTCCCACCTCTGATCTGCCATACGTGTATAGATGGATAGCATGATGTTGGAAAAATATGTGTTATATTTTTCACTTTTTATATTTTGGCTTTCTTAATTAATATAACTGATTTTTGATGTTAAAAGAGCAGGTCAACGTTTTCATTATAACTAGTTCTGATTGATTATGTTGATAAGCAGATTATTTTTCCATATCATTAAAGCTGCGTTTTTATTTTGTTTCTATACGCGAAATATTCTCGATCACATGAATATTATTAACAACTCTTTTAGTAGGTTAAATAATCTTCCAAAATAGTAGATTTGTTTAGAAAAGAAATATTCAAAGATAATCTTGAGTTTCTTAATTTGCTTTCCTTCTACAAATCTAGAATATCTTTTCATATATATTCTTTCCTACTAATTTTCTTACCATTCTTCTTGTAGATTTTTAGTTAAGAAATAATTTCTAATTTGATTACTTCTTTACCTATAAGTAAGAATACAAATCAATAAGGAATATAGCTTTGAAAATATACTTTTTGTTCTTGTTTTCTCCAAGTACAAATCCGGCCGAATCCATGGAAGGAAAACAAGACATCAAGCTTCATTGATTTAATATTCAAAGCGAAAAGGTTTTCTTCAAACTCATTGAAGAATAAAAAAAAAATGGTGCTCAAACAACAATTCCATATCTTGTTCAATCTACTTGGCGTGAAGTTAAGAACGAGGGTTCTTAATCCAAGTGGTGGTTGCGGTCAAGTACAATAGGGAAGTGGCGATAAAGTCAAGACCGGTGGGTTTGATTTTACTTCATCAACAAGTCAGAAGAAGAAGTATCAAAGATAGTTGATCTGTTTTCTTTTGATTGTTATTTTGTTAATTTTGCGAAATTACGAAAACCGATACTATTGTATTTTTGAATAAGATTATTAGTAGATTGTTTTTACCTATTGCATGGGGGCCCGTGGATGTTTTCTTTCAGGGTTGACCACATTACATCTTGTGTTCGTATTTAATTTTTTAATTTCTGCACTTAAGAAGATTAGGTAAACGAACACTAATGTGCGAGTCAGAACTGTAATCATTGTCACTCGCTAGTTCTGACTGCGTTCTATCCACTGCTTGTTTAATTAAGATTAAAATTATTATTAATTTAATTAATATAGGTTTTAGAACTTTCACATGGAAATATGTTGGTTTATCTTGTTAAGATATGAAGCAGTAAGATGGTTAATTTCATTAATTGTCACTGAAGTTTGTGCGAAATTTAAAATTGGTCATTAAAATATTTTTTATCCTATTAGTGACTGAAATTATTCATAATTTTATAAATGGTCACTCGGTTTAAAAAATGATCACTCAAGCTATATGTTAGAATTAAGAAAAAAGTGCAACTGCCATCCCCAACGTTTACCACTTCAACATTTAATTTTTTAGTCGTCCTCAGTTCTGACTAATAATTATATCAAAAAATTCTATTAAGTGAGTTTTTAGAAGACGAATCTACCCTTAAGTTCATATAAAGAATAAATATATTAATAAAAGAAGAACAACTAAAAATATAAGAAAAATATAAATATTTCAACTTAAATTGGTGGTGTCACTGTCGGGGTAGAGGCTAAGTGTCACAAGCTGACTCTTTGAGTCTCGCAGCACAACTATTTTTCGTTCGTGCTGTAGTAGTCTCACTTCATTCGACTACCTTTCGCCTTCACCATCACGAGTCTAGACATGACCCATCACTTATTTCTCCCACGAAGCTATAACTAGCGTGGAAACACCCAAACGCATCCCTACGCTGCACTCGTGCCAAGGCGCTTGCCTAATTGCAATGCACATCATCATCGATGTTCCAATCTCTGTTAAATCGACTTAGCTAGCTTGCATGTATGTTCCTGTACAATATATGGTCCTCTCAAAGCATACTTGATGGATGGGAGCTCTCATAGCTTTGTCCAAAGTATTGAGGGTCATTCGCATGTCCCACAACGCAATTATTGTGCTAATTTCTTCCTAATATGCCGTCTCTTCCTATGGGCATATTAGCTTATTGAATGCCGCAATACCCTTCGTCAGGGCCTCGCCTAAGCAGGGCCATCTAATAATTCATGCCTAACTTAAAGTGCCTTTATAGCATACACATTCTAAGAACATCGACATCTTTCCATATTCACCCAACTATGCAATGTTGCCCTAGAACCACATTTCTAGCCAATAGACCATGCAGCAAGGCTAGAACCCATAGCTAAAGTGCACGAGTTACCATACAAGGCCTTGAGAGTGCTTTTCTCGATATCTCATTCAGTCTAGAGATGTTATCATATCCTTAGCGTAGCCCTCAGAGCATATCGATGCTCTATCGGCAACCTCAGACCCCTTTCGAGTGCACAACGAAGGACACAGAAGCCAAAAGCTGGTCAATGAGTTCCTGACCTCAAACAAATACTTTAGCCCTCCCTTGAGGTTCCTAAAGTAGGCCCTTAGTTGCCTCTGCGGCCCTTAAAGATTGTGTATTTTGTGTATAAGGATAGCCTGCAAGGTGCCCTTTGTAGGGACGAAAGCATGGAGAGGTTGGTGACTCCTCACCGTGCATGCCCCTCTTATAATAGCTGCGAAGAAATAACCCAAGTTAACAAATAGACATCTTTTGGTCGATGAATCATAATTTTCATAACTTATGCTTTCAACCTCCCAATGATGTTATGTTCGATCCGTATCGAAGCTAATATCTTCAATATTAAGTCCACAAAGTTTCAACCCGAATGGATACTCGACCGTTGAGTTATTACCCTTGCAATATTCTAAAATTACGACATTGCTGTCTAACACTGTCGCCTTTGGCTACTATTTTTCATAACCAAACAGACTACGATTGTCGTTTACCTTAGTAGGAAAGCTCTCCGTAAAGCGGCTTCTCCAAACTCCATTGTTAAGATTCTCTACTCATCGCATGAAGTTGTTACCATTCACGATCATCTATAATCTTATATCAATCCAATTTTTTCCATCATCCCCGATGATCATGGACATTAGTGTTAAGCTAAGATGTGATTCGTGACACTAAGACATTTTGTTCTGACTACCACTAATCAGAATCACAGTTTCTTCCTAAAATTGGTTTTGCATTTGATTCTTATTTTGTTTAATATTTTGCTCTACTAATTCTTAATTAGAGTTTGATACTAACTTAAACCATCATATTTATATAACTTTTACATCTAAATTAAACCAATAATTCAAAGACAATTTACAAATAACACCATTCTTATGTTTTCATATTTTTAGGGGTTATTTACATTAATAGTCCCTATTTTTTCAGGTTTGTAACGATTTCATCCCCATTTAATTTTTTTTTTAGCGAGATATCATCATCATTCTTCTATTTATTCATAGTCATCAAATGACTTTTTTGACAATTTTTCCTCTAACTTAAATAAATTAAAATGATAGAAAAAAATGAAAAATTACAATTGAGACCCTAACCTTTTCAAAAGTACAAATAAATCATAATTTATTTTATTTTCTATTGTTCAAAATAATTTAAGTAAAAAAAATAAACAAACCCACTTAAAAAAAAATAAACAAACCCACTTCATCTTCTCCAACTCACACATAGCCATCGCCACCGTTACCATTACCGTTACCGTTACTATTCTTCTATCTAACAGACGTTGCTGGCAACACGTGGCAATCGGCCACCAATCCTTCACCATCAATTTTTTTTTTACAATTCGGACCCAGCAACTAGCGGTGCAGCCTCATAACCACCAGTGACCACCATCTAAGCTCGATAGATCGCCGTCGATTCTTCAGCACCTAAAATCCATCAACATTTATAGTTTTAGTTTTTACAAATGTCATGAACCAAAAAATTTCACTTCCATACCAAAAGAAAATCACAAATTTAGAAGACGCTCTTCACAATCTACAAACCCATCAACCCCAAAACCTTGAAACACAGTCCCAATACTTTTTATCACAAACCTATCAAGAAAATTTCCAAGAAAATATTGAACGACAAGCGAACAGAGGCAGTGGTTGGGCTGTCAGCCTGAACTCCAACCCCTGTCCTAAAAATGTTCAAAAATGTTTAGTTAAATTTAAATTCTATTTTATGTCATGTCCCAATATATTTTAAACCATGACTCACCACATACTATATCCTAGCTCCACCCTAGACGACAAGATAACATTTTCCATCAAACCCACAAGAAAATCAAAGACATCAAGAAACTCCTCAAGAAAATCAATCCCATCAAGAAAAATCCGAGGAAAATGAGTTACAGATCATAGATGAAGTATACAGTCAGCTGGTAGGCACTCATTTTAGCAAAATCAAGTTAGATATTGTCTTGCCGGTGTCGGGAGAGATTCCGGCTAGGCTACTGGCGAAGATGAGAAAGTCGGCTAGTGTGAAACCAGTGTTTGGGCACTTTGAGGTGGAGGACATTGTGGAGGGATTTATGGGTAACGGCTTCAAAAACCAGTCGGTGTTTGGTTGCGTCTTTCGGATTTTGCAGGTTAATGGCATCGCCATTGATATAGCGGAAGTTGAAGCTACCATTGGTTTGCAATGAACTCACGAGAGAAATCCCAATAGAGCTCGGAACTTGGCTCGCCTTAAGGAGCTCTATATTGGGTCTTGCAACACATTTTCGGTGGATTGTCCAAAGAAATAGGAAATTTGTCCCGATTAGTAAGATTTGATACCGCCAACCGTGGACTTTTCTACGAGATTCCAGTGCAAATTGGGAGGTTACAAAATCTAGATACACTATTTCTTTAAGTGAATGGGTTTTACGGGTCCTTGATTCTCGAGATTAAGAATTTGAAGAGACCAAATATTTCAATGCATCATGTCGAATAACATGCTCTCCGGGTGAAATACCACCGACATTTGCCTCTTAATTGGGGGGTGGGGTGGGGTGGGGGGTGGGGTGGGGGTGGAGTGGGGAATATGATGTTTTTTTTTTGTACTTCTATAAAAAAAATTAGAATTTATTTATACTTTTGAAAAGATTAGGGTCTCGGTTGTAATTTTTTTATTGTATTTTTTTTTCTATCATTTTAATTTATTTAAGTCAGAGGTAAAATTGTCAAAAAAGTCATTTGGAGACCATTTGTATGAATAAATGGAAGAATGATGATGATATCTGCTAAAAAAATTGAATAGGAATGAAATCGTTACAAAGCTGAAAGAATGGGGACTATTAGTGTAATTAACCCTATTTTTAGGGATAATGTGCATCTTAAAAAAAAAGTTTATCAGTAAGATAACTTTGGATGGTTGAAGGTTTAACAAGAATATGATGGATTTTTTTTTTTATTTTGTTATTATTATTATTATTTTTTTGGTTATGGTGAAGATATGATTTTTGCGTAAAATAATTATTAATTACATCTTACATATGTCATTGTAACCACACATTTGAAATGAACATTTCTTAAAACGGTAAAATGGACATTTTACATGGCAAAGTGGTCATTTTGCCAATTTATTTGAAAAGTGGACATTTTTCTAATTTACTAAAATTTATTTGACTATTTAAATAAATTCCCCGTTTGTTAATATGTATAGTTTATAGAGATATTAATTTTTAACTAATTTAATTTTAATTATTTAATATCATAATTTTTTATAATAGGGATGTTTGTACTTATAAAATTCCTTCACTCCCTCCCTCTTCACCATCTCTCTTTTTATTCTTTTCTCTTTGTGTTTAACCTAATTAATACTCAATCAATTT
This sequence comes from Forsythia suspensa, assembly GCA_023638005.1. Classification (NCBI taxonomy): domain Eukaryota; kingdom Viridiplantae; phylum Streptophyta; class Magnoliopsida; order Lamiales; family Oleaceae; genus Forsythia; species Forsythia suspensa. The sequence goes on from CM042675.1 coordinate 13,672,294, forward strand.
TGTCTAAAACTCCTAAATTGCTTGAACTACCTCTGCATGTTAGCAATATTTTCATCCATATTATTTTTGCTTTATCCATATCGCAGCCAAAATATATACCACGAGTATGTTCTCTACCCTCTAAGTCACCTTATACAAAGCTTTCACCTTATCCTTTGTTGGGAAGAGCATATACACAATCCCCAATGTCGTCTCAATAGACTTAAATACAAATTACGAGAAGAATCATACGTCACGTGACTAAAAACAACAGCTATATATAACTCTATTCCGGTGACATATGCGGTCTCTATATGTACACAAAAATAGCGCGAATTATTACCGTAATTTGGTATATATTTAGCGACGACATAAATTGTCGTCGCTTTATATCAAGAGCATTAGCGTCGACACTTTCAATATAAAGACGAAGTATGTCGTTGATATATAATTGGAACTTATAGCGACAATATTTTATTATCGTCCCTACTATACAGAATAAGTAGTGGCGATATTTTGTCGTCGCTAATGGTGTCTTCGCTATATGTACCTTTTCTTGTACTGCAAGATAGTACAAATTAGTTACCAAAATGAACTCTTTTCCTATTGCGGTCATGTTACGTTCAAACCTATCATCAATCTCACTCACCATAGCAATTTTGTATTTTGTGGAGAGAGAGAAAATTACAAAAGGCTTTTCATTTACTAATATTAAAAATATAAATAGTTTAATAAATTTAATTTACCTATAAAATTTTATTGATAAATAAAGTAATAAAAGTTTAAAGAATTTAATTATCAACTTAAAATTCTTTTTGAAATAAAATAACAGTTAAAAATAAATTATTCATTGATGTAATTATAAATAAAAATAAAAGATATATAAACTTAATTGTAGATAACTTATAAATAAAGTAAAATTATTTTGGTGATCTTGATGGCTTTTGGCAATGATCAAGCAAATCACAGTGATTATCGACATCACCGAGCGATATTGTCGTTGATAGTCGGTGGCGAATTGTTTTAGTAATTTCATGTGAATCGCGAATATATTGATTTCCATCAGAATTAATGTGTGACAACAATATCATCGGCCATTGCCGACATAATTTTTGTCATTGATCATTTACTCAATTAATTTTTTTTCTTCCAAAAGGACCCCGCAACTATTTTTCCTAAGACCCCAAGCTAAATTATTATTATTTTCTTCCAAAAAGACCCCTCAACAATTTTGCCTAAGACCCCCAAGTTACTTGAGCTGCATGTGTTCTCCATATCTTTTGATTAAATGATTTTTAATTAGGTGTTAAGGATTGTGTAATTTATATCCAAGCAGGTTATGAGTTGAATAAACAACTTACTGTTTCAATATTTAAGCAGTTTGGATAGATATTGTCCTCCTACTTAACAGTCAAGAAAAATTCTATTATTAGTTAACTTAATAGCAAACGAACAAGAACTCAAGTGGCTAAATGGATGTGTCAAATGGATTTGTCATTTTTTCATATGAACAAATAATTAAAGGGTATCAAATGGATGTGTTATTTTTTCATATGAATTAAGTTGACTAATGAACAAGAACTCATCAAGTGGCTAAACACTCGATCTGCAGGCCGAGGCAAAGTTTTATTTTCCCAAGATTTGTCATCTTGAATTAATTCTTTAAGTAACCAATTGCCATTGGAAGCTTAAATCATCAACGACAATAATGACAAATCAAAATATTGATTTCCACATTGGCATATATAGTCATTCTTATAACCCTTTTTGAATAAATACTCACTAAGGTGATTATACTACGTACGTCAAGATTATATTTTCAACCCACTCTTTAATTTTGAGTACATTTCAAAATCTCTCATATTAGAAATACATTACATGCAACATGCATGTCAGAAACTAGTATATATATATATATATATATATATATATATATATATATATATGAACACAATGCTTCTTCTAGAGCATTAACAAAATATTCTTCTAGAATATTGATGTATATAAACATTTATTTCTTCAAGAATATATAATTTTGTGCTTGAGCAACAATACTATTCATGAATATTGCTTTGTATAAAATTGTCATTCTTCGAGAGCAACGACTTATGCTTTTTCAAGATCCACATCATAATATTTTTCTAAATATTGATGTTAGAGATTTATGCATCTTCAAAAGGAATAATATGATACTCTTATAGATGTAAATATATAAAGGCGTGCCCTTCAGGAGCAACAAAATAATATTTGAACAATATATGAACATTAATTAATATAGTGACAACGACATAAAGAAAGAAAATAACATACATCGAGCTGTTATTGTGTAATATAAAATTAGGCCTCCACCAAGAAAAGATGAGAGGGTTTCAGATACCCCAACTTTATATAAATAACTCCTAAAAAATACATGGGAGGTGACATAAAATCTGACCTCCAATCAGAAGAGCTAAAGCAAACAAATAAATGAATAAATAATAAAGTAATAAATAAAGAAGTATCACCTCCCAATCAATAAGTCCTGAAAAATCTATAGACCCCTAATCGTAGGAAGCCCATGTCTATCAATCTGAATTAAGCTGCGGTAGTGTCGTGGTAAGTCCTAAGTGCTGTACTCGAAATAGCAACGACGATCCCAACCCTCTGAAGCAAGTAAGTCAGCCATCTAGTTGTCCTTGCGATAAACATGAGAAATAGTATCACGGTCGAAGGCAAAGAGATGTCTGATGTGGCGAAGAGTGGCCCGAATACACTAAGGTCCTCCGCACCTCTGGTGATATAGTGAATGGCCAAAGTTGAGTCGGTCTCAATTTATAAATCAGATAGTACAGTCCTTCGAGCAAGAATGATATAGTCAAGAATAGCCCTGAGCTCGGCCTCCAAAATAGGGCATTCGCCATATGAAGAGAAAAAGGCGCGAACACACTAACCTGATGAATCTCTAATAATCTTCCATCCACTCGCAAATCCATCCTTGATGCATCCATCAGTGTTGACCTTGTAAGATCCTACTGGTAGAGTACGCTAATAAACCAAAATAGAGGGAGGAAGAGATTGAGTAGTAAGTGATATACCAAAAAGAGAAGCAATGTCCATATCCCCTCGCCAATGAATAACTCAAAAATAAATGGCCTGTATATAGTAGGGAGATAGTATGGTATACTCTCTAGATGATCCGTCTCAGTTCCATAGAGATATCCTTGTACTTCGCATCATTCATCGCAGTCCAAATAAACCAGATAATCAAAAGAAGAATGATCGTACGAATATGACCCTGTCTGACAAACTAACCCGAGAAACGCCAAGACTGGAAGCGATACTCAAAACCCTCCATACATGAAGGGTTATATGAAAAATGTAAGAAAAATGGCACCAAACCTGGTCGGCAATACAACTATCAATAAATAAATGCTGAATAGTTTCAATAGCTGAGCAACACTGACAACGAGAAACTATATGACTCCCAATCCACCTCTGAATCACAACATCAACTGGGATAAGTCTCTGCCATAGTCTCCAGTAGAAGAAAGAGGCAGTGATCGGGATAATAGAACTCCAAATCATCTTTGTATCAGACATGACTGAATAGTATGCCCGTATGAACTAGTTGCCATGCAGACTATCCGAAGTATCCTTCTACATAATTTGATCGTGCACCTCAACAGTTATAAGGATGTTCCCTATCTGCTCAGCAATAATCTATGGTACAAGCTGAAGAAGTCTGCTCATGCTCTATCCAGTATCATCAAATAATTCTCAAACTTGGATAGAAGAACGTGTCAAGTATAGGTGCTGGTCAGCTAATGTAGACTCGTCCATCCAACAGTCATGCCAAAAGAATATCTGTCCACGCCCTAACTGTCACGTAATGTGTGTCTCTGCCTATGGGCCTATGTGCTTCAGCATCTTCCATACAGCTGAAGCATAGTAGAGAATAGTAGCCAGGAACGGGAGTACCCTTACAATACTTACTCAGTAAAAATTGAGCTCATAATGACTGCTGATATCTAAATAACCACTAGAGCTTTAGGGAGAATGTATCAACAAGATCTTGCAGTCTCCTAAAGCCAAGTCCACCATCCTCAGTAGGAATACAAAGGTCCTTCCATCTCCTCCAATGTAATCTGGATGCATCGTCTCTGGAGTCCTAAAGGAACCTAGCAAAAATGCCCTCTAACTTCTTCAAGATAACATTGGGAGGCTTTATAATCTGAAGGAGATAGAGAGGAATAGAGGATAGCACTGATCGAATCAAAGTAATCCGTCTCTCAAATGTATTAGCATCACTGTCAACCAAAATAAGATATATTTGGATCTGGAAGCGCGATTGCGACCCACAACCATAGGTAAAGATAGTTTGTGAGATTGAGTTTTTTGGTGGTTTTAATCTGATATTTTTTTAATTATTTTTGAGATTGGATTTTTGGTGGTTTTTGTGGTTGTGGTGGTAGAAAAAGGTGACGGCGGCGGCAGTTTCAGTGGAGTTTTGTTGGTGCGGATCTTGTGGTTGTAGCGCTCGTGTTACATATTTTCTTACATGAAAGCCTAGTCCTACCTATATTGATTTCTTTGTATCTTTTTGTATATTTGAAATTACTTTAGGGTTTAGAGTTTAGAATAAAACTAGTTCATTTATTTGTGGAATTGGAAGGTATTTCACGGGTCCTTTTACCTTTTGAGGCTTCGAAATGATGTGTGCTTGTGCATAATGGGTGTTTGGCACCTTTTTTCGTGATTTGTGAATTAGTTTATTTTTATTTTCTTTTTTTCTTATACCTTTTGATATACAATAATCCAGTAAGTTTTATAGCTCATTAATTATTTTGTTTCATGTGAATTCAGGTTTTCCAAGATTAAGAAGTCTGTTTGAGCAATGAAAGCATAAATTAAATTTTCATGTAAAAGTTTGGTTTGGTCCATTCCATAGGCTCAACACACAATTAAGTTGTGGACTTTAGTCATTTTAATCTCTTTTCTCGTTGAGGACAAAAATTACTTTTGTGAAATTTCGCTATTTGTTTGTGGAAAGTGTGTTGATTAACTATTATCTGTCTTTTGTGGTTTGAGACGATTGAAACATTGTTTCTCGATATATATCTTTTATTTAAATTACTCCATAAAATTGTCTTGTTTTTTAAGAGACGAAATTCTTCAAGTTGGTACATAACTTTAGATAATTTTGATTGTAAAGCTTAATGAATTAATAACATGTCAGCAGAATAGAATTATGCACTTTGGAGCTTTTTAAATCTTTTATATTTGTTAGTCGGCATTGTAGGAATTCAACATTTAATTCTCTGTATTAAACTTTACAACAGAAAAATCAACCCAAAATCATAAACCTCAAGTTTAAGTTTCTCAACATAGGGCTCAGAATTATTGTACCCTTTAGTATAAAATCAAGACCTAAAAGAAAACCAAAGAACCGGACTCAAGCACAACTCGTTTAAGTAACTATAGTAACAACAAATGAATTGTAAAACCATACCATCCAAGAAAATCTCTTCTCTTATTACTCACTCAGAGATCTTGAGACAAAAATTAGAATTTGAAAACCGGAGGTTTCTGAGAAAGAAAAGAGAAGAAGACGGATGAACAATTGCTTGTGTAAGCACAATACACACACACACACACACTCTCTCTCTCTCTCTCTCAACACACAGCAGTTGAAGGATCCGGAATTGTGTGGAAAAAGGGAAAGTCAAGATATGTAAATACCAATGCCACCAGCCGTTGATTCATCAATTTGATCCAACGGTCCTTAGTCATCTCAAAGGCGGGTCAACAATTGGGCCGATTCGATTGGGCCTTTTGTCTTGGGTTGAATTATCGAGCAATGGATTTCATCTTTGCACGCCCGCTTTTATCATTGCCCCAAGAATTAATGTTTAGCATCACATCCCATCACTGTATACAACATTTAACATGTCACCGTGTTTGGAATTGTTCATGAAATATAAATATTTATTTATTTAAAAAAATTACACCTATATTTTCACTTTAATTACAACGAAAAATTTCTGGTTCGACCACTATGCATGACTACTAATTATCTATATGTTGAGTACGTGAGTTAGTTTTGTGTGGAGTTCTACTCATAAGTGTGATTTTACACTTATCTGGACCATCAAAAGTGGACGATTATAAGTACTCTTAAGTGATTTTATACTTAATTGTGTATTGATTTAATTGTTTTAGGTCAAAACTCGAGATCGAGATGAAATTGGAGAAAACAAAGTAAAATAGGCGAAAAAAGACCTAAGGCGTCGAAGACTTGGATATAGGGATCAACTTGCAAACATCCAAAAGTTGAAATACTTGGGTTGCAAATAAAAGAGGACTAAACTGAAATGAAAGAAGAAATTAGGGGACTAAAGAGGACAAAATCTAAAATTGAAGGACTTGGGCTGCAAATAAGAGACCAAAGAGGACAAAAATGACAAATTATGAAGTGGGAACATCAAAACTTGGAAGACTAAGTGTGCAATTTGATGATTGGAATTGAAATTGGCAATTTGTTTTCTGTTTGCGCTACAAACCGCGGTTCGACCACGGCAATGCCCTGTTTGCACGTCTGGACCTTTTTGACTTATTTTAACTCTAATCAAGGCATTTTTCTTCTTTTCACGTACATGAGTTTCAAAATATGTAAAACATCACATAAAGACTTAACCTAAGTCAAAAGAAAGGGGTTGAATCTTTGAGAACGGAAGAGAAAAGGGAGAAAAGAACGTCGAAAAACTCGAAGAACGACCAAGATCTTGAAGATTGGAACGTGAAGATAAAGAATTTTTGGTGCAAAATATTCAACATTTTCTCCTCTTTTATTCAAGATCCAGTTATGTATTCAAAACTCTTCGTCTTGTCTTTCTCTCGAATCATGAGTAGCTAGATTTAAAGTTTGGATGAACAATGTAGCGTAGTTTTAATTTTTTAATTTTGACTCTCAAGTTTTGCTTATAAATTAATTATGTTTTGATTTTACTTCTGTTCTTAATGCTTGAAATAATTGGCCATTATTTGTTATTGATCTTGTGGATTGTAATGAGCTTAGAAGTAAATTATTAATCTAGACTACGTAGTAAAATCCGGCAATTAGATAAAAAGTAGAGATACACTTTTATTATTGTCGCGGTCTTGACTTGAATTCTTAGGCGATTTAATGTATCTAATTAAGGGCCATTTTAACTTTATAAGTTGACTTAATTAGATAGGACTAATTTGAACTCGAGATATGTAATTTAGGTTAAATTCGTGAATTCGACCGAATACAACATTAGGAACAAATCTTGAGAGAAGAAATTAGAGATGATAAGTATGGTGAACTCGTGAATCCAAATTCTTCAACCATCATTCTTGGATAATTCTTGATATTTGCTTTCACATACGTATTTATATTATTTTCTTAAATTCATAATTTTAGTTTAAATATTCAAATCAACTCAATTCAAATTGTTTTCATTAAATTAGCATTAAGATTAGATTAACTAGTATCTAAATAAGACAGACTTCGTGATAACGATAATATGGACTCAATAGATCCACTTTATTACTTGTTTGCGATATTGTACACTTGCAATCACATGATTTTCACAACAAATTTTTAGCGTGTCATGAAGATGGATGTACTGGTCTATTTAATTGCTATCTTTTAATTTTTATTTATTTTTCTATTTTGCTCTGGTTATGGAAATGTGGTCAGCAGATGTAATTTGATTCCTTGAGTGAGAGCTGATATATATGAATAATGTGAAAGTGGTTTATATATCATTCTCACTCTTAGGAAAAAAAAATTTATTAATAAAATATAAATGTTCGAACTTTCATCTATCTCATCTGTTGATAGCGTGTTTTGTTTTAAATCGTGGATTCAATTTTATATATATATATATATATATATATATATATATTGTCGTTGATAATGCCTTAGCTGGCAGCTGGCTAATTAATTAACGCAAGTCATAAACAATTTCATTTGATCTAGTCCTCAACTTTCTTTGCAAGCGAATAACAAGTCTTTAATGTTTAATAATTTCACTGTACGCACCATGTTGAAAATCGTCGTTCATCATGTCACTTATTCCTTCTCCAAAATGACCATTTGAAAGCGTTTTTATAACCTTACCATCGAAAATGACCCTTTGAAAGCGTTTTTACAACCTTACCAACCAACTCATCGTGTGGATTACAATACTAATAAAACTCCATCTTCTTTTTGGCCTCATCTAATAGCATTTCTATGTGTTCATTTGGCTAAGTTTAAATTATCATTTAAGTTGATCAAACTGGTCAAATATAATTTTTATCTATATATTTGTTAAGACCTATAATTTACTAACCACTTATTATCTACATATTTAATAGGACCAATAATTTATAAGCAGTTGATTACCAAACATACACTAAACTCTCTCATACATTACACGTAACACGACATTAAGTTCCACCAAATTCATATGTCATGCAATTCAAATATGCTAATGACAACACAGATTATGCGATATTTGTTCAAACCACGCGACGAGATTTGAATGTAATGTCAAATTAAGCTGTTAATCTGTCATTCTCGTCCTTAGAAAAGTTCTAATCATTTGATTAGTTTACATAAAATTAAGAGATATGCTGCAAGACATATCTACCCTTGGAAAGAGTCCAAATCCCAAGCCATGTTATATTAAAAATGATAATGTCTACATGTTTCTAATAATTGCATTTAATTACAAAAACGTCTACAGTACAACTTAAAATGTAAACTATGATACAGTAGAACACATGTAATGTGGCAAATGGGAAACCAAGATAAATTAATTACTTGGTAGGTGAACCAAAGATTGTAGAATGGGACGTCTTATCCATTGTTTTATTTTGTTTTGTTATTCTCCCTCTACCTTGAGGAAATTTACAAATCAATGTTCTTTGGATAATAAAAAATTTTGAAATTCGATCTGTATAAATGTTTTTCAAAAATCGTAAATAAAATATTTTGAAGAGGTGTGTAATGAACTTAATGCAAGAGTTAATATGTTGTGGCTTCAGTACGACACAAGCTCATTAAAATGTTGGTGGACGACCTAGGATTACTATTGTGAGTTGGAGTGATGCAGGGTGACGCTTCCAATTCTCTCAAAAGTACTAAATACTAGTAATATGTGCTATAAAATCATTTATCATCACCGAGGACCAGGCCTATGAATACAACCAAGTGCTTTGTTTGGATTTTTCTTCGAGGATCCCTTATGAGGAAGGTTTACCTTCATGTTAAAGTGATGATTTGCATCATGGAGCTTGTCACCTTGACTTGGTTAACAATTATTTAATCTTTGGTGATGACTTGACCCGGATGTCAAATTTGGTATGCTATGTTATAGCGCAATATGCACCTAATAGTAAAAGTATTGTATGATTGATGTTCGATGTATCATCATGCTTATGGTCAAGATCTTGTAGCAATTTATATTCAAGAAGTAATATCACACAAAATATTACACTTACCTAGTCTTCATTATTTTGAATAACTGTTCTTGTACAGTACTAAACATTTGTAGCATGGTTGTTATGTGGACAAGATAAGATTAAAGAAAAAAAAAATTTAAAAATCTTATATTTTATTTAGAACTACTTTTCTTATTTCCAAATAAAATGAATATATAATTGGGTGGTTGAAGTCCTCAATGACTTGCGCTTCTAGCCTTTCTATTGTGAACAATTCTACAATTGAAAACAAATCAGCAAAGGGAAGGTGATTTTCAACATTTGAAGTCAATTTGATCAAAACATAAAATGCAATATAATTATAACATTAAAGATCACATTAAAATTTTATTTTAAAAGTTTATAAGATAAAAAATCTAGAAGAAATGAACACATCTGCTAATTTTAGAAAAAAGTATTTACATTATCAAGAAAACACTTAATTTGCTACTTTTGTGATAGATAATGGTTAAAAAAAACACTGACTTTCACCTTGGTCGCTTAATTTTTTTGGTTCCAGTAGTCATCGAATTTCCATTTTTGTTTCAAGTAGGTCATTCCATCCCCCTCATATCCCGTGCTCGAACTTTATAAGAGGCTTATAGGCAGTTGCCTCATGCCCACAATATTTGAGGCCCCATAGATTTTAAAAAAATTGTTATATTTATTTTTGTTTATTTCAAAGCATTGATCTAGAACAACTCAAGTCCACACCTAACAAAAAAAAAAAAAATCCAATTTAAAATCAACTCTAAAATCCATCTTCTCCTCAATTTGAAAGTTGAAACCTTTCAAAGTTCGGACCACTAATCTCCTCTCCAAGCAAAAATCCACTCCCATAGGTCACATCGAATTAACATATTTATTTGAGTTGTAAGCGATATTTTTCTTTTACTCATTCTATTTCATTTCAAATAATTTATATATTCCATTAGTTAACCTATTACATTTTTTGATAATGATTAAACCAATTAAATTAATATAGTAGACTTGAATTTGTCATTTCTTGTTCACAACATATTTTGCATCAGCGAATTTTTTTCTTAAATATGTCCGATGCCGATAAAATTATTACAAAATTGGTTATGATTAAAAAAAAAATTCATAATACTCTTTATTGTTGGGTATTACATTTTGTTTATTGTTTTATTATTAGATTTTGAGTTTATAGATTTAGTTTCGGAAAACTCTTATGAAGAAAAAAATATAAACACGCTATAATTCGAGGGCCCATTTTTTAAATTTCGACTCAAGTCTGCAAAATCTAAAGTCCGGCTCTCCTATACCCTAAACCCTAATATGATATACGGAGAAGCTGACATGGATTTGGAAGAATTATATATTATATTAAGGATGGTTATATTGACACCACATTATTTTATTGATGCACAGTGGCATTTTAATTGTATTGGAGGTCCTAACTATTATTTATTGTTACATTTATGTCATTAATTTTTTTAATCGCAACCTTATTTTTAACGTTCCATTAATTAGCACATACATATTGTCCTAAATGACGGTTTTCGTCCAAAAATTCTTTACGTGCTTTAAAATGAGCAAATATTTAGTCGTAATTTTGTTTTTCCTCGTTTCTATCTACATGAGTTGGTATCAGAAACAATCTACGCTTCTAAAGATTCTATCTAGGAGAACACATTGTTCGTGACGTCTTCTTAAATGAAATATAGTACTGAGAGAACATGACACAAATTCAAGATTGATATATTGGAACAACAAACGAATACATTGAAGGCCCAACAATGGGTATTGTTGGGGGCCATTAGAGGCGGTCGAATGAGGGAGGCGACTATGAGGATCGGCATGGTAGAATTGTGGACGTGGGTACCGTAACAACATGTGAAGAGTTAGTCATGGAGGAGGATGTTAGCAATTTATTTTGTACCGCAAGTGTACGGATCGCACAAGTAATAAAGTAGATTTAGAGTCCAAGTATCGTAGCCACAGGAATTTAGATAGCTCTACACAATTAAATTAACTTTAACCGAATCAATTTAACTTTTGAAGTTTGAGTGACTAAGAACTAATTAAAATATCACGACAAGAAATTGTATCTATAGCGACGATAAAAAGTCACCTCTATTAGTGCAGGACAATGGAGAAGACAAAGCATTATTATCGCTATAATGTCAAAATATATAGCGACGACATATGTCGTCGCTATATATAACGAGTCGTCTCTATTATTCATAATTTATAACGACGTCTTTTATGTTGTCACTAATGACTTTTACAAAGGACGGGAACAAATTGCACCACTTTGTTGTTCTAATAGCGACGACACATATTTGTAGATGATGTTCTCATTCACGTGAATCATGATCTTTCTCGTAATGTGTAATGTAGTTTATAGCAATGACATATAATGTGTCGACGCTATAGACCTATATCAAGATTGACGGAAAATTTGGCGCCTAATTCTTATCTATAGCAACGATATATGTCGTCGCAATAGACTTATTGATGATTTGTCAATCACGTGAGTTATTAAATTCCTCGTAATATGTGATGTGGTCTGTAGCGACGACATATTGATTTATAGAGATGACATATGTCCCCGCTATAAATTCTTCTTTTTCATCTCACCATCCTCGTATTTGTTTACTGTCTACAATATTTTCATTTTCGTCAGCCGAAATATGTCCAAGTCCATCCTTTTTCTCCATAATCATCTTCTTTACATTTCATTTCTTTATCTCCATCTATAATCTTTACTGTATTTGTGAAAATATAGTATTTTTCAAGTATGAATATTGATAAAAGTTAGACAATAATTAGAAATCGCATAAAATCTGCAGATTTTCGGAATGGTTTGAAAGCATTTATAAACATGGCCAAGTCATACGTCAATGATAGGGTAATGATTAAATATCTGTGCAAGAAATGTTTAAACGGTCTCACACATCCATTGAAAATTATAGAGGCTCACATATTTCGTAATGGTTTTGCAGAGAGTTATGTAACTTGGATATATCATGGCGAGACCGAGGTTCAGACTACGAATGTGTATAGACAAAATGAGCGAGCTGGTGTGGATGATGAGATGATGGATGTCATGGAGGACGTAGTCGGTGATGAACATGCTGGTACAAGTACCGATGGTTACTATGACGAATTGTTTGAGGCTCTACATTCAGAACTATACCTGGGAGTTTCATCTTTTTCGTCCTTAAAATTTTTAGTCAAGTTGATGCATATTAAGGTTGTGAACAAATGGACAAACAAGTATGTCGATGATCTTTTGAAACTGTTGAAGTTAGCTTTCACAAACATAAATCTGGTGGACTCCCACTTCGAAGCTAAGAAGATGATGACGAAGCTTGATTTGGGTTGCAAATCTATTCACGCCTACAAGAACGTCTCCGCAAGACTTGTTTTGGGGTGAGCATGCTGATAGACAAACTTGTCTGATTTGCCAAGAAATTCGTTGGGTGCACACTTCTGGGAAAGTGAACAAGAAAAATGTTCCGCATAAGGTGTTCTGCTATTTTTCCTTGGCTCCCAGACTAAAACGTATGTTTGCGACGAAGGATACTACAAAACTCATGCGGTGGCATAGTATAGGAAGGTCTAGGGATGATGATGAAATGCAGCATCTCGTTGATAGAAAGACATGGTGGGATTTTGACATGAAATATCCACTGTTCGTAATTGAGATCCAGAATGTCGAGTTAGGTTTGTTTGTAAATGGTTTCAATCTATTCAGTGACATGAGTCTGGCTTACAGCACGTGGCCAGTAGTTGTAACAGTTTACAACTTGCCACATTGGTTATGCATGAAGCTCGAATACCTCATGCTTACTTTGTAGATACCTAGTCCTAAAGTACCGGGTAAGGATATTGATGTATTTTTACAACCATTAGTGGACGAGTTGAAGGAGTTGTGGGCCGATGGGATTGACACGCGTGACGCTGGAACCAATAACAGGTCGGTATTCAAAATGCGTGCAGGGTTGTTGTGGACTGTTAACGATTTTCCAGCGAAAAATAGTTCATCAGGTTGGAGTGGTCAAGGGTACATGGCATGTCCTACGTGCAACAAAGAGACTCTTTCAGTCCATGTGATAGGTAAGACAGCTTATGTGAGTCACTGTCGGTTCCTACCATCCATGCATCATTTTTGGATCAATTTAGACTTCGACAGAAAGACGGAGAGGCAACCACTCTTCGTCGGTTAACGCCTACAAACATTTTAGCATAGTTATGCCGTATCAGACATAAAATTCTAGGAAAGCACCCTAACTACGAGGGTGCTAAAAGAGGATATTTGATGACGAAATGAATTGGAGAAAAATGAGTATTTTCTATGAATTGCCGTATTGGTCTTCTCTGAGCTCAAACATAACATCAATGTCATGCACGTAGAGAAGAATGTTTGTGATAGCTTGCTCGACACAATTATGAACGATCCATTCAAATCAAAGGACACAGGCAATGCCAAGCACGATCTGATGCAATTAGAGATCAAAAGAGAGTTGCACTTGTATCAGAATAGGAATAGATGTATAAAGCATGCTGCATGTTACACCATGTCGTCTGCAAATCGTCAGAAGTTTTGTAAATTTATCTGGTCGGTTGAGTTTTGAGATGGCTTCGCTTCTAATCTTCGAAAGAATATTACTCCTAATGACAGCTGCATTATTAAGTTGAAGTCACACGATTGCCACATTATCATGCAACGACTATTGCCAGTCAGATGTCGGGCGTTCTTGAATAAAACTATTTCCACAACAATTATTGAACTGTGCACGTTCTTCAAGTAGCTTTGTGTAAGAATATTAAAGGTTAGCGACATGATGGCTTCCCACGATCACCGGTACTCATCCTCATAAGTTAGAATGGATCTTTCCACCAGCCTTCTTCAACATCACGATTCACCTCGTAATGCATTTGCTAGAAGAGGCAACCATTGGAGGTTCGGTGCATATGAGATGGATGTATCCATTCGAGCAATACCGAACAAACTGAAAGACTATGTCGAAATCGAGCTCGACCCGGGGTTCAATAGTCAAGGGTATGTTGTGGATGAGGCATTGACTTTTTGTTCGAGGTACTTCGAGGACATAGGAACAAGGTTCAACCGACCAGATAGAAACGAAGTTGCTAGTGTTCCACATCAAAACTTTCTGTTTTTCAGTCTCAGGCTCGCCCAATTGGAAAGAAGACACCAACGATGTTTCCTAATCATGTTCGAAATCAAGCAATGTTTTATGTCCTCAACAACTGTTTTGAAATTGAGACATACATGTAGTAAGACTTCGTTTGGGAAATATTATTAAATTATCTTGAATAAACTTTGTCATTTTGTCACGTGTTAATTAGTGGATCTTATATGCCTTGTAAGGGGAACATATGCACTTGTTATTGAACAATGGTTGCCCAAACATCGACCAGGTGTATAGATGAGACTTTCAAGGCTGGTTTTATAGGGAGGTAAACTGTTTCCACTTCAACGATTTTCTACGGATTGTTATATTGTGACATTCTTCATTACAGTAACATTCTTCATTACAGTAACTTTTTCTACTCGTCATCCAGGTGTATGCAATGCACCAAAGCCACGCCCATCAAATTTCTCATGAGTTGTTTTCATTGGCCAGTAGATGTTACCAACAGGTTTTCATTGGCCAGTAGATGTTACCATGCCCTGTGTCGTTAAAGAAGTTCACTTCCTTACATATGATCGTGATATTCAAAGAAAAATTCAAAACAGTGGTGTGTTAGTCCCGGAGATTGGGGGTGAGGTTTACTACGGGTAGCTACAAGAGATATTAGAGCTACAATTCAGACAGAAACTTTTAGTTTTTCTGTTTCAATGCACATGGTTTAGGTGTGATGGGAGACGAAGGATAATTGAGAATAACGTTACCAAGATTGACATCGGTCTGAGGCGTTCAAGGATGATCAGTTCATACTTGCTAGCCAAGCACAACAAAGTGTTCTACATTGAAGATCCTTCTCGTGGTCTGAACTGGTGAGTAGTACAAGTAGTCCATCACAAGAGTATGTGGGATATGATGAAAACTCTTCTGGTTTATCTCTGATCGTAGATCTAGACAACTTATAACACATATCCTTGCACCGGGATATGGTGAAGCTGATGAGATATAAACATTGGTTATCTAGGGTACCTCGTCTGATACTGCAGCAGATGCTTCGTTCATTAATGATGAAGATATGGAAGACGACATACATGAAGAATACGAGGACGACAGTGACGATGATGAGGATCAATCGTATCATGATAGTAAATCAGATTGAATGTTGGTGTTCGTCACTATTATATATTCAATAATTTTGTTACACGTCCCGACGTTGTTGTTGTTAGTGAACCAAAATGAATGTTTTCATTTATAGGGATCAAAAGTGGACTAATTGTATGTACTCTTAAGTGAATCTTTACATAATTGTGTGTTGATTTGATTATTTTAGAGATACAAACCAAAATAGGCAAATAAGGACTAAAAATGCACGAATACTTGAAAATAGGGATTACCTTGCAAACATTCAAAAGTTAAAGGACTTGGGTTACAAATAAAAGAGGACTAAAATGAAATAAAATTTGAAATTCAAGGACTAAAGTACATAATATTGAAAGAAGAATGACCAAATGGCAAATATTGGGACATTACCGCAGCAAATATTGAACTACAAACTGTAGATGAACCGCGGCAAATAGACTGTTTGCCGTGGTTTGCAAACCGCGGTTGTGCCATGCAAATAGTGACGACATATGTTGTCGCAATAGTCACTAAAAAAATTGGCGCCACGTTTTAAGCGCGTGTTCGAAAAAGTTAAAAAATCGTGTCGCCTCTATTGATAAATATCGATGACATATGTTGTCGCTATAGAACCAGGCCTTTTTAGTCAGGCGTAACCTTCATCTTTCCCATTTTGGCTTTACTTCTTCCCTCCGCCTTTTCTTCTTTCCTTAGCCGGCTTCTTCCGCCATCTACCATCTTCTTCCACCGTTTGCCAAAATTAGGTGCCGTCTGCTGTCTACAAGATAAAACCCGTAAGTTTTAATCTTTTTTCTTCTTCATCAGCCATTAGATTTTTTCTAAGCTGTCATATTAATTTGATTTTTTCTTCAAAATTTATTATTCATCTGAATTTGTTTGTATGTTGCACTGCCATTTGAATTTGATTTGCACTCTCGACTGAAACTGAAATGCACTGGAATGTTGTTAATTTGTGAGTGATTTTAAAATTTGATTTTTGTTTATGATTTTTTGAATTATGTTAGGAATGATTTTGTGCAATTATATTGGGGTGAGTTTGTACAATTCTTGTTGTTTGAGACATAGTCTGGAAAGGTTAATTGTTTGATTCAGAAAATTATTTTTTGAATGATTTTGCATGTTTGATGAAATCGATAATTTAGGGAAGTAAGGGATCAATGTTGGTGGTAAAATGAAAGTTAGGGATCAATTTTGGTGGAATCAATAATTTAGGGACTAAAATGCATAAAAATAAAGTTTAGGGACTGAAATGCAAAAAAAGAAAAGTTTATGGACTCATATGCAAAAAATGAAAAGTTTAGGGACTGAAATGAAAATAAATAAATGTTTAGGGCTGATGTACAAATTATATTAAGGACCATTGGTAGAAAAAGAAAACAAAAATTTGGGACGAATTGTACAAAAACAACTAATGTAGGGACTGGAATGCGTACAAATAAAAGTTTAGGGATTGAAATGCAAAAAAAGTATAGGGACTGAAATGAAAATAAGTAAATGTTTCTCTGATGTGCAAATTACATTATGGACCATTGGTAGAAAAAGAAAACAAAAACGTGTGACAAATTACACAAAAACAACTAATGTATGGACTGAAATGCAAAAAAAAAGTTTAGGGATTGAAATGTTTAAAAATTAAAGTTTAGGGATTGAAATGCAAAATAAGTTTAGGGACTAAAATGCAAATAAATAAATGTTTAGGGTTTGGTGAGAAAATTACATTAAGGACCATTGGCGAGAAAAAGAAAACAAAAATTTGTGACGAATTGCACAAAACAACAAATGTAGGGACTAAAATGCGAAAAAAATATAAAAGCTTAGGTAATCAAATTCGTAAAAATAAAAGTTTAGGGACTGAAATGTATATAAATAAATGTTTAGGGTATGATGTGCAAATCACATTAAGGACCATTGGTGGAAAAAGAAAAAAAATTGTGACAAATTGAACAAAAACAACTAATGTAGGGACTGAAATGCGAACAAATAAAAGTTGAGGGACTGAAATGCATAAAAATAAAAGTTTAGGAACTAAAATACAAAAAAAATTGTATGGACCTTTTCCGCACTAATTGATGTTTTGTGTTGTTAGTTAGTAGCATGGCTGACGTCATGTCCCACGGAGGTGATGGTGCAGGCGATCCTCCACAGCAACCAATCCATCGGTTCGATGCCATCTTGCGAGTCCGGTGCAATTTTTTTTTTCAAGAACTCTTATTATGCAATTTTTTAAAGTGACTTCAATATTGTTTAATACAAGTTGTACGGTTTTTCTTACCCAGTACCGCCGCCTAGCGATGGGGTATATTTTGAGACATTAACGCCCGAGAAGATGTGGCGGTGAATCGGAAAAAGGCCACTTCCCATTGCGTTCAACAATGTCGAACACACAATGCAGCCGATTGGGTATAACGGTATTTCACGCGCTTGGTTGGGACCAAGTTAGATTCACCGTGCATCATTGCTACCTTTTATGCACTATTCTAAAAAGCTCGCAAAAGCCTCGCCTAGGCTTGAAGTTCGGCCTCTACACCTAGCCACGCATCACGCATTGCCTCGCCTTGTCCTTATCTTGTTCTCGCCTAGGACTCGCTTAGGCCCGAAATGCTTGAAGCTCGACCTCTCGCCTAGCCCACGCTTTTACGCTTTTTAGAACATTGCTTTATGGATAGAGGTTCCGAAGAGCGTGAACGCGGTTACATAGCATCATCGAGGTATTGACTTACGATGGTTTTACATTAGTGCATTATATAAAAATTGTTCCACGTAATATACATATCGAAATTTTTTCCTATGTTGCGAGCTACTTGATCTTCGTGTGCACGGGGTGGTCACATGCGGCAGAGATCACCGGCGCGGTCGATCGCCATCGAGATTACAAACTCAAGGCGCATAATCACTTGAAAGCGCACGGACCGAGCCGTCCATATGGCGAGATGTCTGCCGAGGACTGGCAGAAGTGCATTGACTTCTTCACTAGTCCTACTTTCGTAGTACGTATTGTTTATGTACTTTTTACGTTTTTATGCACATAATTTTATAACTATAAAGTTTTCTACTCATCGATTATTTTTTATAATTTCAGGAATGGTCCACAAAAAATAAGTCCAATCGGGATAAGGCTAAATATCCGAGCGTGCAAGGGTCGAAGAGCTTCTTTGCCACGCGTTTTTCGATGAGGTATAAATAAATTTTTCAATATCATTATACAAATCTTCAATGCATTACGTACATTTCACGCTGTTTAACTAAAATTTCACGCTTAAATTGTTGTAGCGGGACCTTGAGACCCAGCAGTGGCTGGACATTATTGAGTCGTTATAGAGTTTTCACACCTTCTGGGATGGCAATTGGGTGAACACGCAGATGGCTGATGGCTATGTGAGAACTTTTAAATGATGTTAATTTAATTTTATCCGGCATGATATTATTATTTATTATTTTTTTCACTAAACAGGATAAACTTGTTGAGTTGAGGGTGACTCAATGCAGACACGGTGTCGCCTCCAGGTGGCGCGTCGTTAGATGAGCGTGCTATTGCAAATGAGGTTCTCGGAGAACGACGAGGTCACGTCCGTAGGGTTGGACGGGTTCCGAAGATCACCTCTCCCTCCCTAGATTCGACCGCTGCATCGAAGGCCCCACAAGGAACTTCCCATCAGCTCTCTAGAGACCTCCGAATGACGATTCTCGATTTGCTATGTATGAAGCTCAGCTGCGCCGAATGTAGTACAAAATTGAGCTTCTAAAGAATAACATACCGATTGTTGTGCCAGAGGAGGAAGAGAACGAGGACGAGGACGAGGACGATGACAAAGACGAGAGTTTGGGGGATATGACGAAGACGAGAGTTCGTGGGATATGTAGATTTTTAGAATTGTTCATATATTATTTAAAATATGTTAAAAGTTTTTTTTTAAAATATCATATCAGTTTATAGCGACGACAATGTCGTCGCTATAATAAAACAAATCAATTAACATTAGCGACGACAAAGTCGTCTCTATATGTCTACGAATATAGCGACGAAAATGTTGTCGCTAATAATTGTTATATATAAAAGATAATAGCGACGACATTTACGTTGCTACTATTACAGATAACAGCGACGACTTTGGCGACGCTTTTTCTCTAATTTCGAGATATAGACCACGACAATGTAGCGACAAACATGTCGTCGCTATTAATCTAGAGACACTATACTCTTGCAGTGACATTCAGCGACGACTTTGTCGTCTCTATACATGTAAAAGGACGACAATTTATCTTTCAGCGAAGACTTTTGTCGCCGCTATTGACCTCCTTTCTTGTAGTGTGTCAACTAATTATGATTTAAACAAATAAAAGATTAAGTTCACGCCGAATTACTTTAAATATGGAAAAGAAAAGTACTAAGATCCTGAATTGACTTGTACCAATTCCCTTTAACCCGAACTATTGAATTTGATAATACAATTTAATTATGAAGATCAATATTTCTAATTTGTTTAACAATCTCTTTAGAGTAGAATTAAACATATCTCTATATGTGACCTGACTGTATCTCTATGACGGATGTGAACACACAAGAATATATCAGAATTTATGAATACTTAGATCACGTAAAGCATAGCAGTATATTTCTATCTTCTATTGGACTCTATGACAATTGATATTATGTTCAACTTATTTTTAATCTCTCAATGGTAAAATAAGATACAAAAATCATACAATCAGTGTACACATAATTATAGATGAAAAGAAATCAATATCAATTGTTTAAAATTAAAAATATGCTTGAATATAAAAAACTATGTTAAAATAATTAAAGGTTCACGATACAAGTTTCATCACAATCTTAGCAAAAAATAATCTAGCCTAGTATACTAAGAAGAAGAAAACAAAACAAAATATAAAAGCCATCACTCGAATAAGAAGAAAACTTGAAAAAGTGGATCTTTATATTCGTTCAATCTCCATTTCTTGTTTTTCTTCTTGAATTCTCCTAATAATTCGACTCTTTAATTATGAGTTAATAACTCATATATATAGTATCCTAATAATGTCCCAAAATATCCTAAAAAAATCATTAAAATCGTGTCTTAAAAAGTTTCTAATTGGAGTCGAACTAAAAAAGGTAACAAAATCTCACGTTGGCATAAAATACAATGCCAATTGCTCGGGCAGACTTTTAAGTCTCTACATGTGGAAATTGATGATGGGCGCTTGCCGAACTTATTTTTTTCCAATCTGCTCAAATTAGTCCTCCAACTTTAGGTTTTGGCTTCTGTAGTCCTAAAAACATTCCATAACCTCTAGTGTAGTCCTTCAAGCTTCAATTGAGTGCAATTTGATCATCGTATTTTCGAAATATCTTCCAAGTCTTTTCATCCATTCTTTTCCACTTGTTTATTGACGGGTCCAAAACTGAAATAGAAAGGACAATACATTAAATTAAGTAGAAAATTTATAAAATAACGAGACAAAAGTTTAGTTTTAAAGTCCGATTAAGTGCACAAACTGCACTTATCAGAGGACTCTGACAATGACGATTATCCTTTTGTCTCTTTCAATTCTGAGTGACAAATGGATGTTGATTTAGGCGATGCCTATTTTTACTACAAATACCTATGAAGGTTTATCCGAAGGCCAGATAGAGAAACAAACAGTGATTGTGGCATATGGTGGCATGGTAACCCACCGGTATTCAATGTAGAGCCTGTTGTCAGGATCCCTCGTGTGTGGCTCGAGAATCCTTCGACCAAACATGAAAAACTAAAGTTACTATTAGCATATGTTGGACATTCCACAAAGGTTAGAATTGAGCACGCTTCACAATATTGCTTGATTGAATGTGGTGCTCCAACACATGTAATGTTTCTGTACGAGAGATGAATAAAAATAAGTTAGCAAATGGTCATCCTTTGGAAGCTACAGAGGTGAGCACACGAGTTAATTAATGTTTGGCAATCCAGGGAGTAATGGCCATGTCTTATTTGGCAATTCAACAATTTGTCATCCCAAACAATTAGATTGTGCTAGAATTCTCTGCATTGGAGCTTCATTTTGGTCTCTCTCGAGCAACATGGAGATAACCCTTTTAGTGACTGCATTACAACAATTAGAGATTCTAAAGCATAATTTTGGTTTAGAGTCTAGCTCCTTATTTCATTATGTTCTATCAGAGATCGTTGACAATGGATTTGGTAAAGTGTACAAGGGAACACTAAAGAGTACTAATCAGATTGTTGCTACAAGGCAATAAGATCTATAAATGGTATGCAAGTGAAACTAGAGGCCAGAGCTCAAAAAATCTAGTAGATTACCGTCATTACTAGACACTGGATGAAGCATGGTGCAAGATTCGAGGTTGAATCTTCTCCAACCCGAGAAGAATGATGCAATCCGGGACTTAACAGGGCAAGAAAGGGAGCAAGGACTTGATGCCTTATTTAATTAGTTCCTCTATGACAGGATAATAACCCTAAAATTAATAAAATTGAGAGAGTTTTCTCCAATTCTTAGTTGTTTTCAGTATTCATGCGCGAATCGATGAATTCTGATTGCGTGATCTTATTCTTGCTCGCTTCTATCTGTGTCAGTGGCCCATCTCCCACCTCTGGTCTACGACTACCATACGTGCATGATGGATAACATGGAAATATGTTTTTACTTATCAATTATGAAGCAGTAAGAGGAGTTGTTAATTGTCAAATGTCATGGTGATATCCAAAAGCTTTTCATCCACTAAAATACTTGTGGGTGAAGCTGTGGAAATAAAAGCTTAATGAAGAGAGTCGTGACCCGTGGTGGAAAGGAACTATTGCTTTTCCGTCTTTCACGTCAAAATTTCAAACACACATGAGACAAAGATTTTGATGTTCAAGTTAGTTTTACCATTTATCACGTCAGTTAAAGTATTTGATGGACAGACAATGTTTTTAACCGTGGCAACCCTTAGAAGGAGAAGCCGGAAAACCATACTCTTAGTCAAAACTTCAGGTTTAGAGCTTGTTTGGTGGAACTTAAAAATCTACTATGAAGTAAAAGTCAATAATTAATTTTAACCATACATTTTACTTTAACCTACAATTTTTATTAATTTTTCAATCACACATTTCATTAATTTTTTATCAAAATCTGTTAAAAAGGACCACCAAACAACCGTTTAATCGTGGCTGTTTTGAAATATCATTTTGAGGAATAATTGGTCTAGCATCTTTGAACAGTGTCACAAAGTCATTATGTAAATCATTAACAAAACTCATTTAAATTGACTCTAAATTGATGGAAAATTTATTAATAATATGCTCCAAAAGAACATAGTTTACATGTGAATATATATACTATATTCTTTGAAGATCTTTTATGGTCAAGAAACCATACAATACAGATATTTCTCATTAATTATTCTTCATTATTTCTGTTAAGACATCATATATATATATATAAAAAACCTTAAGACCCACCAACTCATGATGGATATTTTTGTTTCTGAGTTGATGTTTTACATGAACGGTGCTTGAAGATATTTAATCACATTCGCGTCGACCTGGAAAGCCTTGGTGAGAACATCAAGATTAATGGGCGGATCAGATCCAAAAACTGCATTTGCAATTGTGATGACTCCTGGATTTTGGCTGCTTAGACCAGCAAAAA
Source organism: Forsythia suspensa (assembly GCA_023638005.1). NCBI lineage: Eukaryota > Viridiplantae > Streptophyta > Magnoliopsida > Lamiales > Oleaceae > Forsythia > Forsythia suspensa. Next base: position 13,695,636 of record CM042675.1, read on the forward strand.
CAAATGCATCAGTCTTCCCAACATTAAACTGGAAATGAATGAGACCTTCTGGAAACACAAAGACGTCTCCTGGATACAAAGTCTTGGTAAAGAGTTTGTTCTTAACGTTTGGATCTGCAGGATTTGAAGTCACGAATCCAACAAAGAGAGTGCCCTCCACAACAACAAGAACCTCAGTAGCCGGGGGTGGGTGTGGGGTGGGTTGAGGCCATAGGGTGCATAGTCAATACGGACTAAAGATATGCCAAGAGTGTTGAGTCCTGGTAATTGGTTGACATTCACAGGTGTGACCTTTGATCCTTGCGCATTTGATGTATTTCCAGGCTTGTTCAGACCCGGAAAGAAGAAATCATCAGCACTAACCATGTTTGGATCCTTGCAAATCTTTCCATTCACAAAAACTGCAAGCGAAACAGAAGCCATTGCTAAGCAATATGTATATGCCAACATAATTTAGTACATAAAATTTACTGAGAATTTCCATGAAAATTATGAAGAAACTGCATGCAGTTAACTACAGTATTCACCGAAAGTACGTTTGGTAGGAGGGACAATATTAAAAAAGAAAACGAAGTTAAAATTTTGTTCATTCTAATGCGGATTAATAAACACAGAATTTACCCTTTGCTTCATTGTCTTTGACAGCGACACAGAAATCCTGTAGGGGGGAAGGATCTGAAGCGTAGGTAAATGAAAATAACGAGATAATAAGAACAGAAATTAGTATGCGAACAGCCATTTTTAGTACAACTGATGTATTGTTTTTGTTGTGGTCTATAGATGTTTATTGGGTGAGACGGGACTGCCTATTTATAGCAGCGATTTCTATTTGAATTAGTCATCAACTTAATTATTTTTCAAACACACAATCTTGCCAAGTCTTGGAAACATAATTAACTATATATTTTCAAGAACAGATAATTAATATTAAACAACTGACACTGTCAAATTGGATAGTCTATATATGTTGATAGCGTGTTTTAAATCATGAATTAAATTATATATATAGACGTCATTGATAATGCAATTAGTTGCTTGGCTATCGAAAGTGATCATCAACAATTTCATTTGATCTAGTCGTCAACTTTCTTTGCAAGTTAACGAGTCTTTGATGCCTAATAATTTCAATGTATTTCAAGAAGAAATCTTTGTGATTTTGTTTTCCTCTCTAATTACAAGCATACTTGCCATGTTGAAATCACTATTTTTATGTCACTTGTTCCTCTTCCAAAATGACCCTTTGAAAGCGTTTTTGCAACCATACCAACCAAGTCATCTTGTGGATTGTGAGAATGTGGGTCACTAAATCCACTTGGCCCAATTCTATTAGGCAATATGGTGTGTCTTGTGTGGACCGTTAGATGTAATGGATGGTTGAGATCTTTTTAGGGTTTTATATAAATACCATCATTGTCTTTCACCTGAAATCGAAACATAGAGAAAAAAAAGTGAGTGAGGAGCCGTCTTTTCATTCTGTTCTCAAAAGTGAGATTGGACTGAGTGTTTAAAATTCTTAGTCATCTCCGGTGGGTTTGGTTGGTGAACATCCGATTGCCGTTCCCTTGGTTGCATTGCAATGTTCCTTGTGGCAAGAATCTGAGCCCACAAGTTTAACCAAGAACGAAGGAGCAACAAAGACTTATTTTTCTTGTATTTTTCATGTTAAATCGAGGTTGTAATACTTGTAATTGTTTTTCAATCTCAACAAATGGTATCAGAGCCTAGAACATTGATCTAGGGGTGTGAAAAATCAAGAAAAGTTGGTGGGTCGAAAAGTGAAACCGGATTCGCGAAGATTCAAAATTACCCGAGACTTCAAATCAAGATTCCGGCCAAACCACTCATTGTCCGGAAATTATGAGACCATATCTGGGTTCACGGCGACGAGGCGAACAAAGCCCACCGTAGCGTGCGGCGGCGTGGATACTCGGCGGTGGCGCGTGAGGCGCGGGAAAAATCCGGTGGCGGCTTCTTCCTCCCGGCGTGTGAGGGCACGTGCAAGCTCCTTTTCGGCGTGGTTTGCGGCAAACGACTCCCACGGTTGAGGCGCACAACTTGGTGGTCCGGTGGTTGCGCGTGGACTTGACGGGAGGCGTCTGAGAGACTTCGGGCGCGCGCGTGAGCTCGCGGCGAGTTTTCCGGCGGCCGCTTTTTGAGCGCGGTTGTTTATTGGCTATTTCGACTTTACGGTGGTATTGCTTTGTTGTTGGAGCAGCGGTGCGACGATTGGTTGTTCAAGCGATTGCCTTGGAGCATAAAGAAATTCGTTTGTCTCTCCTATAATCTGGGACAATGATTTGTCCACGAGTTTAATTTCTTGAACCCCCTCTTAGTTAATTTTTTATATTCTGTCAATTTTAATTGAGGTAAAAACAAACTAGGTGGCTAGAGCCTACAACTCCTTAGTATAATTTGTTGCTTTATTGTCTTGTGTGTTGATAAACTGTGTTTGCATGTCATCTTAGTTAGTAATTTGGAAAAAGGGTTGTGTTCTGTGTTTGCATCTGTGTGAGTAAGTTTTTATAAAACTTTTTCAAAAATTCTCATTCATGGATGATTTTCCATCCATGGGTTCTAGGGTTGAATTATCACAATTCGATGGAAAGGGTGATTATTCAATTTGGAAACAAAAAATGAGAGCTATTCTGGTTCAACAAAGGGTTTCTAAAGCCCTTGATGATCCAGAAAATTTTTCTGATGCATTAAAAGCTAAACCTGATCAAATTGAGGAGATGAATGAAATTGCATACAGTTCTATAATATTGCACTTATCTGATAATATTGTTAGACAAGTTGATGATGCTAAGGCTCGCTAGAGAATTATGGGAAGCTCTTGACAAGTTATTTTGACAAAAACTTTGCCAAATAGGATTTATTTGCTAGAAAAACTTTTCGGTTTAAAATGGACTCGGGGAAGGATCTTGAATCAATCTGAGTGATTTTAGCAAAATTGTCAAAAGTTTGGCCCACAATGATAAGAAATTTGTGATGAGGATCTAGTTGTTATACTTTTGAATTCTCTTCACGATTCTTATAGAGATGTTAGGAATGCGATTAAGTATGCTAGAGATGTTTTGACTCAAGCTATTGTGATAGATGCTTTGAGATCAAAGGACTTAGAAGTCAAAAAGGAGTCTAGGGGAAGCACTAGGGAGGAGAGTTTGTTTATTAGAGGAGAAATGAAATGAGAGGAGAGAACAACTACCGGGGTAAGAAGAGGCGAGAGGAAAATCTAAGGGTAGGTCTAAGTCTAGGGATAAAGGCAATAAGAAATGTTACCATTGTGGAAAGTTAGGACATTTCAAGAAAGATTGCTATGAGCTTAAGAGAAAATCGAAACAACAGCAGAGAATGAAGATCAAAATGTTCTTCTTTGTTGGGGATGCCTTAGATGGTTTACATGTTATGACCGTAATCGATGGTGAGATTGACCATGAGTGGATATTAGACTCGGTGCCACCTTTCATTTGTGTCCTGTGAGGTCTTGGTTTTATAACTATAGAAATTGAACCTAAGAAAGTATACATGGGGACAACAATTCTCAAGCAGTTGAAGGAATAGGTGACATTGCTATTAGGATGCATGATGGCATTGTCCGACCACTTCTTGGTGTTAGGTATGTCCCAAACCTTAAGAAAATCTAGTTTCCTTAGGTGTTCTTGAAGATGAGGGTTGTATGTTCAAATCGATTTTGGTACTTTAAAGATTCTTAAAGATTCTCTAGTAGTTATGAAAGGTCCCAAGAGGAATGGGTTGTATTACCTTCAAGGTGAAGCTTTACATGCCAAAGATTCGAGGATTGGTTTCAATCAATGATGATAAATCGGATCTATGGCATAGGATGATGGGACACATTGGGAATAAGGGGCTAAAATATCTTAGTGACCGAAATTTACTAGGTAAAGACACATGTTGCACCTTTAAGCTTTTGTGAGGCGTGTGTTCTAGGAAAGTCACACGAGTCGACTTTGAGATAGGTCAACACTGAGACTAAGAGACCATTAGATTACATTCATGCGGTTGTGGGGTCGAGAAAAACACCCTACTCATGGTGGGAACAGGTTTTTCCTATCCATTGTTGATGACTACTCTAGAAAGTTTTGGTTTTTCCCACTTAAGTCAAAATCAAAACTTTTAGCAAGTTTAAGTCTGGCATACCTTAGTCAAAAATCAAGTGGGAAAAGGTGTAAAAACTCTTAGGACGAGACAATGGTTTAGAGTTTTGCAACTTTGAATTTGATGAGTTTTGCAAAGAGAGAGGTATCACGCGAGGCATAGGGGCGTGAGAAATACCCCCAACAAAATGGGGTGGTGAGAGGATGAATCGGACTTTAATGAATAAAGTCAGATGTATGTTGATTAGTTCAGGGTTGGCCAAAGGTTTTTGGGCTGAAGCCTTATGTACTGCGGCTTATTTGATAAATAGGTCACCTTCTAGTTACATTAACTTCAAAACGCCCCGGGAGTTGTGGTGCGAAAATCTCCGCATTGTCACACATTAGAGTGTTTGGGTGTCTTTGCTTATGCACATCAGGTTGAGGGTAAGTTAGACCCTAGGGCTACTAAGTGTGTCATGTTAGGATACCCAGAGGGTGTCAAGGGGTATAGATTGTGGGTTTTAGGTGTTAAGGGTATTAAGATAATTAACAGTAGAGATGTGAAGTTTAATGAGCTTGATATGCCTTGCCTAAAAACTCCAGACAATCAGGTTAAACAAAGTGGAGAAGGAGAATCTTCTACTGGGAAGAAGATTCAGACTGAGGTGAAGAGATTAGATGTTAATCTAGAGGTTAGAGAACCTGAACAAATTGATCCTCAAGTTGAGAGGCGAACAAGAAGAAGTCTTAGAACAACTTTGAACTAGAAACTCCAAAAGCTGTGATCCCGACCAAGAACAACTTGAAGATACTAATTTGAGAGATTATCAATTAGTGAGAGATAGGGAGAGAAGATAGGTAAGACCAAATTTGAAGTACACTTCTTCAAATTTGATGGAGTTTGTCCTAGTTTCAGGTGAAGCCTTAGAGTCAGTTGAACCTGTTTCTTATGAAGAAGCGGTTAACTGTAAAAATTCTGAAAATTGGAAGAAGGCTATGAGAGAGGAGATTCATTCCTTAGGCAAGAATGATACTTGGAAGTTGGTTGAAAGACCAAAGAATCAAAAGGTAGTCCATTGTAAATGGATCTACAAGTTGAAGGAAGGAGTAGAACCAAATGACCCTTTAAGATACAAAGCTAGGTTAGTAGCTAAAGGGATTTACTCGAGAGAGAGGGATTGATTATAATGAGGTGTTTTCCCGGTGATTAAGTATAAGACTATCGAGGTTAGTATTGGCCTTAGTTGTCCAATTCAATTGGGAATTAGAGCAACTAGATGTTAAGACCGCTTTTCTTCATGGAGAGTTAGATGAGGTCATTTACATGTCTCAACCTCGAGGCTTTGAGGTGAAAGGAAGTCTGAGCTTGTGTGCTTGCTTAACAAGTCCTTATATGGTCTTAAGCGAGTCCTAGGCAATGGTATAAACGTTTTGATGCTTATGTGCTTAAAATTGGTTTCAAAAGGAGTGAATTTGATGCATGCTTATATTATAATAACACTAAGATAAATTTGTGTGGTTTATTTGTTGTTATATGTTGATGACATGTTGCTTGCTAGTAGTAGTAAAGGCGATATCATAAAAATGAAAAACCTTTTGAAATCTGAATTTGACATGAAAGACTTAGGATGTGCAAGAAAAATTCTTGGTATGGTTATTAAAAGGAATAGGACCGAAAATAGGTTGACTATTAATCAAGAGTCTTATTTAGAAAAGGTAATAACCAAATTTGGTATGAAATTTGCTAAGTCTCATCAATATACCATTAATTGCACACATGATTTTATCATCCGCTCAATGCCCTAAAATTGAAGAAGAAAAAGCAGAAATGAGTAGTGTCCCTATGCTAATGCCATTGGTTACGTAATGTATTCGATGATTACCACTAGACTGACTTAGCTTATGCGATTAGTCTCTTGAGTAGGTTTATGTCTAATCCGGGTAAACATCATTGGATTGCTCTTAAATGGTTGTTGAGATACCTAGGCTTGGGACGGTTAAAAGGGGTTAGTGTTCGAAAGGAGGAGGTGATAAGCTTGAGCTTAAGGGTTATGTAGATTCGACTTTGCGGGATAAAGATCGGAGAAATCTACCACTTCTTACTTCTTCACGTTAGGTGATAATTGTATCACTTGGAAATCACAGTTGCAACCTTTAGTTACACTCTCCAGCACTGAAGCTGAATATGTTGCATTAACTGAAGCCTTTAAAGAATGCATGTGGCTGAAAGGCCTTTTATGTGAATTGAATTTCTTGAATGAAAATGCCATGATCTTTACTGATAGTCAAAGTGCTTTAATGCTATGTAAAAATCCTGTGTATCATGAAAGATCTAAGCATATTGAGGTGAAATACCATTTCATTAGGGAGAAATTAGCTTCTGGTGAATTTAAACTGCTTAAAATTGCAACTGATGATAACCTGCGGATGTTGGAACCAAAGTACTTGCTCTTTGGTAAGTTTAATAAGTGTATATCAATGTTGAATATTGATACGGGTTAACTTATGTGAGCGGTACTTGCTGCGATGGAGGATTGGTGAAGCGGTGCAGGTGGAGTGGGCGATGATGATGAAATAAGACTACAAAGGATAGCACTTGTAGCCGGGGAACTTGGTAGTGGATTTGTGAACCAAGGTGAAGTTTGTGAGAATGTGGGTCACTAAATCCACTTGGCCCAATTCTATTAGGCAATATGGTGTGTCTTGTGTGGACCGTTAGATGTAATGGATGGTTGAGATCTTTTTAGGGTTTTATATAAGTACCATCATTGTCTTTCACCTAGGTCGAAACATAGAGAGAAGAAAAAAGTGAGGAGCCGTCTTTTCATTCTGTTCTCAAAGTGAGATTGGATTGAGTGTTTAAAATTCTTAGTCATCTCCGGTGGGTTTGGTTGGTGAACATCCAATTGCCGTTCCTTGGTTGCATTGCAATGTTCCTTGTGGCAAGAATCGAGCCCACAAGTTTAACCAAAACGAAGGAGCAACAAAGACTTATTTTTCTTGTATTTTTCATGTTAAATCGAGGTTGTAATACTTGTAATTGTTTTTCAATCTCAACATGGATCAATACTAATAAAACTCCATCTTCCTTCTGGCCTTGTCTATAGCATTTCTATGTGCTTGTTTGGCTAAGTTTAAATTATAATTTAAATTGGTCATCTTTTTTATCCACACATTTCGTAGGATCCACAACTTACTACCCTCTTATTATCCACAATTTATAAACACTTAAAAAAACATGTCATACAATTACACTATTCATTTCTACTATCTTATTTTTTATGTAACATGACATTAAGTTCCACCAATTTATAAGTCATACAATTCAAGATATATATGCTGACGACTAAAGAGATTGTTTGATATTTGTTCAAACCAAGCGACGAGGTTTGAATGTCATGTCAAATTAAGCTGTTAATCTGTCATTCTCGTCGTTAAAAAGTTCTAATCATGTGATTAGTTTACATAAATTAAGAGATATGCTGCAAGACATTTCTACCCGTGGAAAGAGTCCAAATCCCAAGCCATGATGATATATTAAAAATTATAATGTCTACATCTTTCTAATAATGCATTTAATTTCAATAAAAATGTTAATGTCTACATCTTTCTAATAATGCATTAAATTTCAATGAAAAATGATTATGTGTACAACTTAAAATGTAAACTATGATATAGTAGAACACATGTAATGTGGCAAAATGGTAAACCAAGACTAGTTAATTACTTGGTAGGTGAACCAAAGATTGTAGAATGGGACATCTTATCCATTGTTTTATTTTGTTTTGTTATTCTCCCTCTACCTTGAGGAAATTTACAAATCAATGTTCTTTGGATAATAAAAAGTTTTGAACATTCGATTCAATCTATATATATGTTGTTCAAAAATCGTAAATAAATATTTTAAAGAGGTGTGTAATGACGTTAATGCAAAAGTTAATATATATGTTGTGTGGCACGTCCCAAAGACAACACAAGCTAATTGAAATGTTGGTGCATGGACGACTTAGGCTTACTATTTTGAGTTGGAGTGATGCAGGGTGACGCTCTCAAAAGTTGTGTCTACTAGTTGAGGTGCAATAAAATCATTTATCGTCACCGAAGACCAGGCCATGAATAAAGCTAGCCAACCAATTTGTTTGGACCTTGGGTTGAGGATCTCTTATGAGGTAGGTCTATACATTCGTGTTAAAGTGATGCTTTGCTTCGTGGAGCTTGTCACCTTGACTTGGTTAACAATTATTTAGTCTTTGGTGATGACTTGACCCGGACGTCATGTTTGGTATGCTATGTTATAACGCAATATGCACGAATAGAAAAAGTATTGTACTTTTGATGATCCATGTAGCAAATTATATTCAAGTAGTAATCATCCAAAACATTACAATCGATTTTACCCTAGTCTTCGCTTTTTTGAACTGCTTTTTGTACAATATTAAACATTTGTGGCATGGTTGTTATGTTTGACTAGACAATATAAAATTTGAAAAAAAAAAACATTTTAAAAATCTTAGGTATTATTTAGTGCGATGTCTGTACCAAATATGCCTTTCTACTTTTCTTATTTCCAAATAAAGCGAATATATTTGGGTGGTTGAACTCCTCAATGACTTGCGCTTCTAGCCTTTCAATTGTCAACAATTCTTCAATTAAAACAAACCAGAAAAAGGAAGGTGATTTTCAACCTTGGTAGTCAATTTGATCAAAACATAAAATGCAATTTAATTATAACATTAAATATCACATTAATAATTTTTTTAAAAAAAACTTTAGAACAAAATAATCTAGAAGAAAAAAATACATTTGCTATTATTAGAAAAAGTAATACATTATCAAGAAAACATTTAATTTGCTACTTTTGTGATATATAATGGTTAAAAAGGTACACCAACTTTCACTTTGGTTGATTAAATTTTTTGGTCCCAATGTAGTCATCGAAGTTCCATTTTTGTTTCAAGTAGGTTATTCCATTCAATTCTATATATAACCTAAACCCTAATATGATAAACGGAGAAGCAGACATGAATTTTGAAAAACTGTCTATTATCTTAAATGTCTAACTATACAAACATGTCCCTCCCTTAACCGCTAGTCAATGGCTGATGGAGTTCAAGACTTAACTGGGCAAGAAAGGGAGCAATGGCTTAATTCCTTATTTAGGGTATGTTTGAAAACAATTAAAACTTTGCTAAAAGACAAAGTCAAAAATCAACAATTAATTTTAACTATATATATATCATGAACCCACATCTTTTTAAAATTTTTCAACAACATATTTTATCAACTTTTACAAAAATAAAAAAATAAAAAAAATCTGATCTTAATCAAAATTAAATACACGCTAGTGTTTTTTTATCTATTTAATTTGATGTTTTATTAAGTTTGGTCTTTTAAATATTAGGTTCAAAATTTGTATTTTGATAAGAGTCTAGGGACTAGGGTGCAATTACAAATAAATGTAGGATTTAGGTTTTCAAAACTACGCGGCAGATTGAGTTCAATTTGTTTGTTTGTTTTAAATTAATAAAATTAGAGAGTTTTCTCCAATCCTTGGTTGCTTTTTGATATTTGTGAATTACGAGCCGTGATGATGTGTTATTGTTCTTGCTCGCTTTAGTCTCGCATTATTGTTCTTGCTCACTTTAGTCTGCGTCGGTTATTATCGAAAACAATCTACAACAGTCTACGGTCCTTAAGATGCTATCTAAGAGAACACATGTTGTTGACGTCCCGATAAGTGCGTTTTGTGCACTTATTCAATCCTTAAACTAAACTTTTAATTCGTTATTTTAGTAATCTTCTACTTAATTCGGTGCATTATTCTTTACATTTCAGCTTTTGGACCCATCTCGTGAGAAATCGGAGAAGAAAGGATGAAAAGAGGTGTAAATTGAAAGTTGAAAAACCAAATTGGAGATTATCAAAAGTTGAAGGACCAAATTGGAGACTATCAAAAGTTGAAGGACCAGATTGAAGATTATTGAAAGTTGAAGGACCAAATTGGATGAAAAGAAACGTTGGAGGACCAAAACCAGCGCAATTGGAAATTATAAGCTGGGCGATCGCCCACATTATAGCTGGGCGAGCGCCCAGCACTGTTTTTCAAAAGCAGGGAGCATCACCCATCAACTGGGTGATCGCCTGGAAATACACTGGGCGATCGCCCAGTGTAAATTTTGTCTGCGAGATTTTTTTTCTTTTTGAATTCTAATCTAGTTAGGTAACTTTTGGCCCACGATTTTTAGGTCTTTTTGGCATCTTTTTGAGGCATCATTAGAGTAGTATATATATGAGTTATTAGCTCATAGTAGGTTGTTGAGTTTTTGGGGCGAAAAAACATAGACGAAGGCATTAAACGGAGATCAAGATCGCTTCTTTGAAGAATTGAACGAAGATCAACGACGAGCAATTATTCTTCCAAGTCTTCTTCTTTTCCGGGTGATGAATTCCATGTGTTCTTCCCCTTCTTATTTTCTTATTATTAGTATGCTAGGCTAGTTTAATTAGCGCTAGAATTACGATGAAACTTGTCGTTTAAATTCTTTTTATCTTGAGACTTGGTTTTGACACTTTACTTCAATATAGTTTTGAATAATTAATTTTGATTTGTTTGCATCTACAATTATATACGTAGAAATTGTATGATTGTTGTGGTGTGTTTTACTATCGAAAGGTCGAAAAAAATACTAGACGCTATTTTAATTATCTTAAAGTCCGATGGGGATAGAAATATACCGCTATGCTTTAGGTGATCTTTAATTATCCATGGAAATTTAATGCTTTCATTTGTATTCGCATTCGTCATAGAAATATAGTCGAGTCATGCATATGAATAGGTTTAACTTTATTCGAGAGAAACTGTTGAACAATCTAAAGATATTGATCTTCATAATCGAATTAATTTGTCAAGACCAAGAATCGGAAGAAATAACAACTACAAGTGGATTCGAATTCTAGTGCTTTTCCTTTTTTAAAAAGTTAAATTCATCTTTAGTTAATCTTAATCTTTCATTTACTTGAGAAATAGTTGTTTAATTGTTTTTTTTTATTTTACTCTTTCAATTAGTTATAAAACACAAAATCTTTCAAAGTTCTTTAGATTCGGTTAAGGTTAGCGTGATTAAATTGAATTATCTAAATCCGTGGGATCGATACTTGGACTCAAAATCCATTTTACTACTTGAGTGATCCGTGCACTTGCGGAATTATTAAAGACACAAAATCGCTATCAAGTTTTTGGCGCGTTCTGTTTGGATTTAGTTTTAATTACATTCAATTACTTTAACACTAATTCGAACTTATTTTTTTTATTTTATTATTTGCGTTAATCACTTATTTCTTCAAGATTTACAGTGTTTGCTTTGCTTCCTTTCAGACCATTGCATGCGAAGTGAGAGACACAAGTCTCTAATTCCGCTTGATCCGAGATCGAACGCACTTTTCATCGCAGGCAGAGAGAAGCAAGAAAGACACAACAAAAAGAACAAAAACAGCCAGACATAATGCAGAACAACGAGATCGCTCGGGCCAGACAAGAGATAGATGAAGACAATATGCTAGTTGGAGACTTTTTGACTCCACAGATCATACAGAGCCAATCCAGCATTGTCTACCCACCTTTTGGGCAGCCGAACTTTCAGCTGAAGACTAATGTCATTCATCTATTCCAGAATGGACACCAATTCTATGGCAGGACCGATGAGAATCCACACACACACGTTTCAAGATTCTTGGAAATGTGTCAACACTTCAAGTATCAAGGAATCTCAGACGACGCCATCCAGCTACGTTTGTTCCCACATACTCTTCGGGACAAGGCTCTTGAGTGGTTGGACTCACTACCAATTGACAGCATAACCACCTGGAATGATCTAGCCCAAAAGTTTTGCACCAAATTTTTTCCACCAAAGAAAGTCTCGAAGTTGAAGCATGATATCTCCATATTTCAACAATCGAAAAGCAGTAATCTTTTGATGAGGCGTGGACCGATTCAAGAATATGTTAAGAAAGTGACCTCATCACGGTGTTGGCGAGGGGCAACAAATTCAATATTTCTATCTTTGTCAATACTACATTCATTTAAAAGCATGATTGACTCTTCATCCAACGGTTCTCTATCTACCAAAACAAAGGTTGAAGCTCTAGATTTGTTTGAATGAGTTGCTACCACCACCGCCATGTGGCCATCGAGATGAGTTATACAAAAGAGAACTGCGGTACATGAGGTAGATACTTTCACAAAGATTGTCTTGCAGATAAAGTCATTGGCACACAAAGTGGAAAGTATGTCATATTCACCAATGCAAGGCAAACAAAGAAATCGACATGTGAAGAATGTGGAGCCGGTCATAGTACATCGAATGTCCTATTGTATCACTACAACTGAGCAATCGATTACATTCAAGGTGGTCGGCGCCAACAAAATAACCCGTACTCCAACACATATAATCCAGGGTGGCGAAACCATCCAAATTTCTCTTGGAAGGATAATCAGAGTAATTTCAGACCACAGTTTCAAGAGCTAGAAAAGAGAACTTCACTAGAAGAAATTCTCGGTAAATTCATCGAAAAGACCGACCGGTTCACGACAAGATGTATACTAATTTTCGTAATCAAGGAGCTGCAATAAAGAATCTTGAGACACAAATGGGTCAGATGGCAATTGCTTTGTCAGGCAGAGCACCAGGTACTTTGCCCAGTAATACAGAGGTGAACCCCAAGGAACATGTTAAAGCTATTACTACTAGAAGTAGGGTTCGATTACGAGAGATCCATGTCAAGAGATCGGGTTGCAAATGAAGAAGTGGTACCTTCCAATCGATGAGGAACACGTGGCACGGCCCGAAAGGCATAACATGACTATGAAAGAGAGTTCGTGCACACCATAGGTTAAGGCAACCGTTCCCATCAAGCCATATGATCCTCCAGTCCCATTTCCCCAGAGGCTACAAAAGCACAAGTTGGACAAGCAATTTGGAAAATTTCTTGAGATCTTCAAGAAACTACATATCAACATCCCTTTTGCAGATGCATTTGCTCAGATGCCCAGTTATGCTAAATTCTTGAAAGACATCCTTTCAAATAAACGCAAGATGGAGGAACATGAGACGGTGATGTTGACAGAAGAGTGTAGTGCTATTTTACAAAATAAACTACCTCCTAAACTCAAAGATCCAGGGAGTTTTACAATACCTTGCACCATTGGTGATTTTTGTTTTGATAAAGCTTTATGTGATTTAGGAGCTAGTATTAACTTGATGCCGCTTTCTATTTTCAGGAAATTAGGTTTGGGGGAAGCTAAAGCAACTACGATAACTCTGCAGCTGGCTGATCGGTCTATTAAACATCCAAGAGGAGTTGTCGAAGATCTTTTGGTAAAAGTGGACAAATTCATCTTCCCAGCTGATTTTATCATTCTCGACATGGAGGAAGATAAAGATGTCCCACTTCTTCTTGGTCGACCATTTTTAGCCACCGGAAGAGCTCGATCGATGTACAAAAAGGCCAACCGATTCTGAGGCTTAGCGAGGAGCAAGTCACATTTGATGTCTTCAAGGCGATTAAATATCCAACTGAGTTAGATAGCTGTTTCAAAGTTGATGTGGTTGATGATGCAGTACATGATAATTTCCATCTCCATAATCCATCGATCCATTGAGGCTTGCATTGTGCATTCTCAATCCTCTCACGCCGATTCTAGTGAGGTTGAGATGTACACAAGATATCTTGAAGCTAATCCTCCATATACACGCCGACCACACTTTGAGGAGTTGGGCACAGGTTCTATAAAACATCTGCCTTCTGTTCAACAGCCTCCAAAAATAGAGCTCAAATAGTTGCCCTCTCATCTCCGTTATGCCTACACTGGGGGAGTCCTCTACTTTGCCTGTAATCATTGCAAGTTCAATTAATAAGGTTGAAGAGGAAAAATTACTCCGAGTGCTTCGAGAACACAAGACATCTATTGGGTGGTCTATTGCCGACATCAAGGGTATCGACCCTACTACGTGCATGCATAAAATTCTCATGGAGGATGATTTTAAACCAAGTATTGACAATGTCGAGAAGGTCAATCCTAAAATGAAAGAAGTGGTCCGGAGAGAAGTCATGAAGCTAATGGATGTCGGGATAATCTACCCGATCTCGAGGCGATGCTTGGGTCGATCCAGTTCAAGTAGTGCCAAAGAAGGAGGTATCACTATGGTTCGAGAATGAAAAGAATGAGTTGATTCCAACCGCAAGCGATCACAGGATGGAGGGTTTGCATTGACTACCGCAAACTCAATCTTGCTACTAGGAAAGATCATTTTCCCTTCCATTTATTGATCGGATGTTGGAAAGATCGGTGGATATTCTCATTCTTGCTTTTTGGATGGATACTCCGGTATAATCAAATTCCAATAGCACCCGAGGATCAAGAGAAGACCACATTCACTTGCCCTATGGCACCTTTGCTTCATCGTAGGATGCCTTTTGGTCTATGCAATGCTCTTGCCACTTTCCAAAGATTGCATGATGGCCATTTTCTCGATATGGTGGAGAAATTCATTGAAATATTCATGGATGATTTCTCGGTATTTGGCTCATCCTTCGATGAGTGCTTAGAACACTTACACCGGTTTCTGCAATGGTGCGAAGATACAAATTTGCTCTCAACTCGGAAAAATGTCACTTCATGGTTCAAGAGGACATCATGTTGGGACATCGAATTTCAACTAAGGGGATTGAAGTGGATAAAGCAAAAATTCGGGTTATAGAAAAATTGCCACCACCAACCTCTGTCAAGGGTGTTAGAAGCTTTCTTGGGCATGCCGGGTTCTATAGTCGTTTTATCAAAGTTTTTCAAAAATCACAAAACCTTTGTGTACTCTGCTGGTCAAGGATGTGCCCTATGTCAAGGATGTGCCCTATGTCTTATCCGAAGAGTGTCTATTGGCATTCAACACTCTAAAAGAGAAGCTCATTTCAAAGACCTGTGATAATTGCACACGATTGGAGTCTCCCGCTTGAACTAATGTGTGATGCAAGTGACTATGCGCTTGGGGTAGTGTTGGGGCAGCGAAAAGATAAAGTTTTTCATGTGATACACTATGCCAAAGAAGACTTTGAATGAGGCACGCTTAATTATGCCACTCTTGAGAAGGAGCTCCTAGTCATAGTTTATGCCCTTGATAAATTCGGATCATATCTTTTCGGATCGAAGGTGATAGTTTACACTGATCATGCAGCCCTGAAGTACTTATTGGCAAAGAAAGATGCAAAATCGAGGCTAATTAGATGGGTATTACTTCTACAAGAATTCGATCTCGAGATTAGAGATAAGAAAGGAAGCGAGAATGTAGTAGCTAATCACCTATCCGCACTAGAGCGGAAGAGCGGATCGAGAGCTTGGATATTAATGAGGTGTTTCCAGATGAACAGATTTTTCAGTTGGAGAAAGCACCATGGTTTGCAGATATAGTAAATTTCCTAGCCAAATCCATCATTCCGCCAAATTATTCAAGTCATCAAAGAAGAAATTTTCTCGACTTGAAGCACTATTTTTGGAAGATCCCATTCTCTATAGACGGGGTCCGGATCAAATTATTCGGTGGTGTGTTCTCAAGAAGAGGTCCCTCGAGATACTTGGGCATTGTCACTCTTGACCTTTCTGCCGGACACTTTGGTGCCTCTAAAACAGTTGCTAAAGTTCTGATGCCGGGTTCTCTGGCCTTCTCTTTTTAAAGACGCTTACCTTTTTGTGAAGGAATGTGATTGATGCCAGCTCACGGGTAATATCTCAAAAAGGAATGAAATGCCTCTCAACAGTATACTAGAGGTCGAGCTTTTTGATGTTTGGGGTATTGATTTCATGGGGCCATTCCCTTCATCTTTCTCAAATCAATATATATTGGTTGTTGTAGACTACGCTCTATAAATGGGTTGAGGCACATCGCCTACCTACTAATGATGCACGGGTTGTGATGGATTTCCTAAAAATGCATTTTCACTCGTTATGGCACACCCCGAGCCATCATTAGTGATGGTGGTAAGCATTTTGTAATCGTCAATTTGAGTCTTTGTTGGCTAAATATGGCGTTCGGCATCGCATTGCTACTCCTTATCACCCTCAAACAAGTGGGCAAGTGGAAGTCTCCAACCGGGAGTTGAAGCGGATTCTTGAGGTGATGGTGAGTTCATCAAGAAAAGATTGGTCAAAGAAGCTCGATGATGCTTTATGGGCCTCACCGAAACGACTTTCAAAACTCCTATAGGCATGTATCCCTGCCAAACTAGTTTTGGGAAAGCATGCCATTTACCGATTGAGTTGGAGCACCGAGCATATTGGACACAAGAAGTTGAACTTCGATCTAAAGGCGGTTGGTGAAAAGAGACTCCTTCAATTGAATGAGATGGATGAGTTTCGGTTGGAAGCATATGAGAACGCGAAATTGTATAAGGAGCGGACCAAAAGTGGCATGATATGCACATTCAAAGAAGAAATTTTGAGGTTGGGCAGCAAGTCTTGTTGTATAATTCTCGCCTCAAGCTTTTTCACGGCAAGTTGAGATCTAGATGGTCGGGTCCATATACAATCACACAAGTCTATCCATATGGGGCGGTGAAATCGGTCATGAGAGTAAATGCACGTTTAAAGTCAACAGGCAGCGTTTAAAGGTCTATTGGAATGGTGGATTCTCGAAAGAAAAGTCCACCGTTCAACTTGCACACCCGAATGATCAACACGAAAAGTCGAGCTCTCTAGACTATAAGTCGAGCGCTTAATGGGAGGCAACCCATTTTCTATCCCTTTCTCCTTTTATACGTCTTTATTTAAATGCATGTAGTTGGAATAGTCTTATTGCTTTAGTTTTTGGTTTTGCATTAGTTTTTGCACTTAGTTGAATTTTTAGCTTGCATGCGGTTAGGGATTTTACCTCGGTTTTGGTTTTAGGATTGTCCAATTTTTGCACTTAGAATCTTTCGCATAGTTGGTCTTTATGATCATTTAAGCACAAATTTTAGATTTCATCTGATCACATAGACCTAGATAAATTAGTAACAAGCATGAAGTGAGTTTTAGTACAGGTTTGATCTTTCCAATTCACCATTTTCAGTTTGGCTTGTGTTTAGGATTTCACATGTTAAAATATCTCTATTTCGTCACATTTACACTTCATTTGCATGCTCGCATCATTTCCATTTTAGCACGTTTTAGATTTTGGACTTGTTGATTTAATTTATATACATTTATTTGAAAAAAAAAAAAAAAAAATTCAGTCTGGTGAACTAGGCGATCGCCCGAGTTAAGCATGGGCGATCGCCCCAATGCTTTACAACTGGGCAAAATGCCCAGAGTTCAAGCCAAGCAATCGCCCTGGTTTATACCAGGCGATCGCTCAGCGCAGGTCTTTGGGCGACATGCCCAAAGACTTAAGTTCAAAAGGCATTTTTTTTTTCCTTTTTCCTACTCTCCTCACGCACCAACACTACACGCCCCTATTCACGCACCATCTTCTTCACGAATTCAAGTCATCCCCTATTCACACATCTCTCACCAACATTCACACATAGTATAGTGTGTTCCATTACGTTCCAGTCATATCCTTGAATTGGGCAACGCAACTCACACGGTATGTTCTTTCTTCATTTCCTCTCATGTTGTGAGTTTCAATTTTTTGGTTTCACCTTAATTACTTGAGGAGGATGGGCTAGGTTAGATGTTGGGTTGTTGAAATTATTGTTTTGCGGTATTAATTTTTGGGTTAGCTTCACTACCCATGACATATAACTTCGGCCTAACACATAGTTGCACTCTAGGTGTTTGATAAATTGACTGAGTGGAGTTGCTTCTGAACTTTAGGTTCCCTTAAATTGGACTTTCATCAAAATCATTCCCGCTTGATCATTGTGCTTACATCCCCAGATTTCAACTCCACATTATCCACACCACTTCAGCCCACAAAGGGCGGGTCATGGCATGCCTTGGCTGGGCATCTGCAACTTCAAGTCGACTGTTTCGTCCCCCTTCCGTCCCGCTCATTTGTCCTCTGTTTTACCTCAATTTTGGATATGACCACGACCATTCCATGTAGAACCATATGCCCGGAGATGGCTCGAAAAAATTTCGTTGTTTCCTCAGTTTCTCCGGTGGTGAAAAGTAGTGACCGGACTAAGTTTCAAAGCCGAAATTCTCTAATTTTTTCCTTTTCCTTTGGTGTATTTTCTGTGTTCCTACCTTCATTATGATGCCTAATGAATTCACCTTTCTTTTTCTTAGGTACTATGGCACCAAAACGAAAAGACCCACCAACAAAAAAGAGAAGGAGAAGGTCGGTTCGTCATCTAGCCGACGCCGCCCGGTGGAAACTAACATTGACAACGGTGGTATCTTAAGATTTCAGGATCCCGAAGCAGAACACATCTACAACAAGTGGTTAGTGCAGAAACATATTTGGGCCGAAAGGGAGGTGATTCTGACCGACTTCTCCTACTCTGAAATGGCAAACCTCATTCAGTCTTGTGGTTGGCACGGGGTCGCAGGCAAACCTCATTTGGCCTATCCGCTATTGGTCAAGGAATTTCTCGCCAACTTCAATCACGCTATTGAGAAACCGGAGGCAGAACATCGGTATACCACTTGGGTCCGGGAAAAGTGGATTAAGTTCAGTCCCACTGTGATTGAAAATTTTTATGGATCGATGCCGATGATACTGAGCCCGTCCCCGCTGATCTGGATATGACACAAGTGACTCAGTTTCTTTATGGACGAGCAAGACGCGTGGCCTCTCGTGGGACCCAAATTCCTACACAACCAGTTGACAGAGAGTCTACGTATCTTCCATATTTTTGTGTGTCATAACATCGACCCTACTTCCCACTGTACGGACTTCAATGACACTCGAGCTCAACTCTTATATCATCTTGCAAGTGGGCGAAAAATTGACTTGGGGACTCACATATTTCGATTCATTGTAGATCTTGCTTCGCAGTGTGCATCTGGCCAGTCCCCGATGTTCCCTTGCCTCATTAGTGCACTTTGCTTGGCAGAAGGGGTACCATTACTTCCTCATGAAGAGCCCGAGATTCCTGAACCGCCTATCAACAAACGGACCTTGGGACGTCCGGTGGCCAGACGAGCAGCGGACAATCCAAATTTCGATCCCGCTTCTTGAGACCGATCGCCTCTTCGTCGATTTTTACCCGATTATCCGGCGGTCGGGTTTTGAGCTCAATTCAAAGACACTCGGCGAGCCCATACGGCGCCACGGTTGACCACATAAGAATTGAACTGGACTCCTTGATCAGGCAAACACGCACGACTCGAGAGGGAGCAACGGACTATAAACTACACGTCTGACGATGTCCACCATCGCATGCTCCATTTTGCGCAGCGCTTGGATGATATTTATAACATCGTCTCTCGACTATGACCCCCGAAAGTGCTCCTCACCATGGATCCACCCCTCTTGCACCAGCCGATCCACCTCGACCTTCTTCTCCACATTTACCTCCAGGGAGTACCTGATCTTTTCCTCCTTTAATTTTGTTCTAATTTGCTTACATTGGGGACAATGTAATACTTTCTTTTGGGGGTGGGTAAAGTATCAGGATACTTATTGGCTACTTTTGAATGCGTATCACTCGGGTCTAATCTAAAAATAAAAAAAATTAAAAATAAAAAATTAGTTATTGTTAAACTTCTTACTGCCAATGATGATGTTTGTTTGAAAATCGAGTATATTTTTAGTGGAATATTAGACAACGCTTGAACTCGTGCTATTATCTGAATTATTATCCATGTTTGACCTGTTTAACGAAGCACAAAGCCACTATTGATTTATCATTTATTGGGACCATGATTTGAGTGTATGAGTTGATATTGTTGACTTAGTATCGTTACAAAAAAAAAAAATTCCGTTCCTAAGTCCTTAAGCTAGTAACCAAATTGTTTGAGAAACAGGTTTGGGGGTGTTAAAAATACTACTTGTGTTTTGAGAATTCAGATGGTTTTGGTCTTCTAAGTCTCATCTTTGGTTGAATAGGTTATAGTAAAGAAATCTAAACCGAGCACTACTTACTGCTTAATAAATAAAATAAAATAGTTGACTCGAGCAACTAAGCCTGTTAGGGTATTTTAAAACCTGGTGCCCTAAAGTCATCTGACTTGGGAGTCATCGGCCCAAAGCTCGTTACATGAGTCCAAATAAAAAAAAATTGAAAAATTTTACATCTTTACTTCTCTTATAGCACTGGGACTCGAGCAATTAAGCTCATTAGGGTATTTCAAAACACAGTGCCTCATGGGTCATCGACTTGGGAGTCATCGACCCAAAGCTCGCTACAAGGGTCACATAGAAAGTTAGTATGGGAGAAGTATTGCACAAGATGTATGATCATTTATATAGGTAAAACAAATAAAAAGTATAAAAGGTGCTCGGTAAGGATTGCTAGATTAAAGTCTAAGAGATCAAGATGAGAAGTTAGAAATCATTCACCACCCTAGTTCTGAGAATACAAGTTCTAATTTTACCACTTTATTTGAAAAAAAAAAAATTGCATTGTGTTGATCAATAGGAACCAAATTTGCTAGAACACCTCGGGATTGGAGAGAAAAGCTTTAGAAGTGTGATAAATTACGAGAGGTGTAAGGAATAAATGACTACAAAGGGTTCGGGACTGTGAAAATATCAACAACACAATATTAGTCGTGGTCTAATACATGAGTAAGTTTAATTTTTGGCTAATCACACACACACTAAAGGTCGAGCAATGGATAAGTGAAAATTTTTGTGTTGTTTGATCTTTTTCTAAACGTATTACTTGATTTTTCAAACATGAGGCCTATAGTAAGACATTTGACATAAACTCAATCATTGTTGTTTTGTTTAGCTTAGTTTAAGTTTATGGTTTATTTTTATTTTGTTTTGTTGTTCGAGGACGAACAAAGGTTTAGTTTGGGGGTGTTTCATAAGTGCGTTTTGTGCACTTATTCGGATCCTTAAACTAAGCTTTTAATTCGTTATTTTAGTAATCTTCTACTTAATTCGGTGCATTATTCTTTACATTTCAGTTTTGGACCCATCTGTGAGAAATTGGAGAAGAAAGGATGAAAAGAGGTATAAATTGAAAGTTGAAGGACCAAATTGGAGATTATCAAAAGTTGAAGGACCAAATTGGAGACTATCAAAAGTTGAAGGAGCAGTTGAAGATTATTGAAAGTTGAAGGACCAAATTGGATGAAAAGAAACATTGGAGGACCAAAACCAACGCAATTGAAAATTATAAGTTTGAGCGATCGCCCATTTATAGCCGGGCGCCAAAGACTGCATTTTCAAAAGCGGGGAGCATCACCCATCAATGGGCGATCGCCCGGTAAAATTTTGTCTGCATGATTTTTTTTCCTTTTGAATTCTAATCTAGTTAGGTAACTTTTGGCCCACGATTTTTAGGTCTTTTGGCATCTTTTGGGGCACCATTAGAGTAGTATATATATATGAGTTATTAACTCATAATAGGTTGTTGAGTTTTTGGGCGAAAAACATAGATGAAGGCATTAAACGGAGATCAAGACTGCTTCTTTGAAGAATTGAACGAAGATCAACGACGAGCAATTATTCTTCCAAGTCTACTTCTTTTCCGGGTGATGAATTCCATGTGTTCTTCCCCTTCTTATTTTCTTATTATTAGTATGCTAGGCTAGTTTAATTAGCGCTAGAATTACGATGAAACTTGTCGTTTAAATTCTTTTATCTTGAGACTTGGTTTTTGACACTTTACTTCAATATAGTTTTGAATAATTAATTTTGATTTGTTTGCATCTACAATTATATACGTAGTAATTGTATAATTGTTGTGGTGTGTTTTACTATCGAAAGGTCGAAAGCATGCTAGACGCTATTTTAATTATCTTAAAGTCCGATAGGAGATAGAAATATACCGCTATGCTTTAGGTGTTCTTTAATTATCCATGGAAATTTAATGCTTTCATTTGTATTCGCATTCGTCATAGAAATATAGTCGAGTCATGCATATGAATAGGTTTAACTTTATTCATGAGAAACTGTTGAACAATCTAGCGATATTGATCTTCATAACTGAATTAATTTGTCAAGACCAAGAATCAAGATAGAAGAAATAACAACTACAAGTGGATTCGGAATTCTAGTGCTTTTCCTTTTTTAAAAAGTTAAATTCATCTTTAGTTAATCTTAATCTTTCATTTACTTGAGAAATAGTTTAATTGTTTTTTTTATTTTACTCTTTCAATTAGTTATAAAACACAAAATCTTTCAAAGTTCTTTAGATTCGGTTAAGGTTAGCGTGATTAAATTGAATTATCTAAATCCTCGTGGGATTGATACTTGGACTCAAAATCTATTTTACTACTTGAGCGATCCGTGCACCTGCGGAATTATTAAAGACACAAAATCGCTATCAACGTCTTCTTATATGAGATTTAGAACCGAGAGGGCATGACACAAATTCACCGACGAATTGATATGTTGGAACAATAGACGGATATGTTGAAGGCCCAGCAATGTGTATTGTTGGGGGCGGGCCATTGGAGGCGATTGGCATGAGGGAGGCGACTATAAGGATCGGCACATAAGAGTTGTGTGGATGCGGGTTGCATAACAACCGGTGAAGAGTCTAGCTCATTATAACAATTAGAGTTTCTAAAGCATAATTTTGGTTTAAAGTCTAGCTCATTATTTCATATGTTCTTTCATAAATTGTTGAAGTCTACAAAGCACCGCTAAAGAGTACTAATCAGATTGTTGCTACAAGACAATTTGATCTAAATGGTAAGCAAGCCAAACTAGAGGAGCTAAAAAATCTAGTAGAGTACAACCATTACGAGACACTTGATGAAGCACAATGAAATAATCGAGGTTGAGTCTTCTCAACTTGAGAAGAATGGTGCAAGAAAGGGAGCAATGTCTTAATGCCTTATTTAGCATTTTATTAAGTTTGATCTTTTATTTATTAGGGTAAAAATTTGTATTTTGATAAGAGTCTAGGGTCTAGGTGCAATTACAAATAAGTGTAGGAATAAGGTTTTTAAAACTATGCGCACTTAGTAGTATTTTGTTTTGTTTTTTTTTTTTTAAATTAATAAAATTGTGAGAGTTTTCTCCTATTCTTGGTTACTTTTTAGTATTTATGCGCTAATGAACGAATCGTATTTGTGTGATCTTGTTCTTGCTCTCCTCTATCTATATTAATCTCGTCTATCACACTACAAGAAAAAGTAACTATAGGGACGACAGATAGAATTGTCGTCTCTAAAGTTCTACAGGGACGACATAGTCGTTCCTAACGATCGTCCCAATAAGCCCATCCTAGTAAGTCAATAGAGACGACAATTGTCGTCCCAATATATTCACAGTTTATAGGGACGACCTTTATCGTCCCTATAGCCCTTATTTTCGTCTTTTTCTTTCTTCCAAATATTCGTTTCAAATTATTTATTGAGACGACAATTTGTCGTCCCAATATATGTTGAATCTATAGGGACGACAAATGTCGTCCCTTTATGTCCCACTTTCAAATTGAATAGTGGGTGTCGAAAAAACTATTGGGACGACTATTGTCGTCCCAATAGAAAAATATCTATATAGGGACGACGATTGTCGTCCCAATACTTTAACCGATTGTCGTTCCAATAGAAAAATATCTATTGGGACGACTATTATCGTCCCAATAGTTTAACCTATTGGGGACGACTATTATCATCCCAATAGAAAAATGTCTACAAGGACAAACTATTGGGAACTATTGGGACGACTATTATCGTCCAAATATCTATAAAAAATATCACATAGCCTATTAAACTATTTGTAAGTAATTAATTAATTTTTTTTTTTTTAAATTTATTGATTATAGTAATTATTACACTTTTAATACTAATTAAAATTATTTATTACCAATGACTTAATAGAAACATTAAATAAAATGTTTAAAAACAACTTAAATAATATTAATTATATTATCATATTTGTGCACAAAACAAATTTTACCAAAACATCCTAAAAACCATGCACAAAAACAAAACTATCAATACAAAATAACCATAATGTACAAAACAAAAGTATGTGCAACTAAAATAGATTGACAGAGGAAGACTAAAGATCGAGATAAATAATCTTAAATGCGTTCGTAGAATCTAACTCTTCTTCATGCATACGCCGACGAGGTGGTGGTGGTGGTGGTGTCGGTCAAAATTGAATTCCGGCATGACAGATTGCAGATTACTCGTTAACGATGTGATAAATTCATTCATTTGATGCATGTATGTCTCCATTTTGGACTTCAATGCATTGGTCGCTGAGTAGATTGACTGGTATTGTGTTGGTCCTGCAATGTCGTAGTGGACGAGTGAGAACGGAAGTGCCCTCGTAACCCGTCCAACAGTAGCGCGGTGTCCCTCCTTTCTCCCAGGACCTTAAGAACAACGTCGTGCTCGTTTATTCTTTGCCACGCCACCGGAGCTAGCTTGTTGCGTTTGCTCATCACGTTCCTCCACCATTTTTCCTTAAATAATCAAATTTAAAATATTTGTCAATTAAATGTGAAACTCAAAAATTAACGATAATAGATCACTTTGTATTAACTTTTACGTACATAATCTTCTTGCGCAGCCCTTCCGTTCACCCACTCGCCATTTCTTTGATGGTTGACTTTGAAAGTTTCAATGACACTCGGCCACTCCTGGTCTCAGGCGGTCCATTGTATAAGTATGCAATATTAAATGAATAACTCAAATGTATTTCATACTTTGAAAATGAAATTATGGATGAAAAATAATATATGTTACCATATCGAAGCAGCTGTAGCAACTATAGTTTTGACCCTATGCAGTTAGTATAATTTATTTTTCCCTGTTCACTTTGTTCGTCATTGAAATATCCTATAAAAATTTAATTGAAATGAATACAATGTTAATATTAATAATTAATAGAAAATCATTTAATTAAATTAATAGAATTGTGCTTACCTTAAATTTTTTACTCGATAAGCGCTCTATGCACTTTTCCCATATCGTCATTGTCAGCTACTACGGTGAAGGTACTGCAGCATTACCTTTATCTCTTATATATGCATTCACATTGGCCTTGTATTGACGATATCGTCAGTCGCCGTATCTTCGATCGACAATCGTCAACAATGAGCTTGTAATCAACCTTGGAGTAACGCCTTGGATTGACGTTGAAGAATTCCTATAGCAAATCAATCTTGTTTAAGTCATTAAAGTTAGACTTTATTAAAAGTACTTAAGGTATAAAATAACAGCTAATTCACTTACGTATACACAGCCCGTGGCACGGGCTTTTTGTTCCTCTGGAACATTCGCCCATCTATCGAAGTAGGGGTGCACAAATTGTCTCACATGTGTCCCTACAACCCTCAATAAGTATTTTTGGCTCTCTCCTGTAGGTAAATAGGTCCCCTTTTTGTATCAAAATCTATGGGGAGTGGTTTTTTCCCGTTAGACTGGAATAGCTCAACAAGATGTAACGATCTGTAAGGGCCCCGTTTTTTAGCCCCAGGCTCTGCGAATTCACAAAAAAAATGGTTTAATATATAAATCACTTTGATTCCACACTATTTATTTATAAAAAAATTATCTTACCCGTAAAGCAATCCCGCTTGTAGCTTATTTGCATCTTTGATGTGGAGGCTCATCTCCACCATCCCTCCATGGTTTAATACATCGGCCATTGTATTCGTCCTTAGCTTAAATTAGTCCTAATTAACCAATCATTAATTAGTACCAATAAGATTAAGACGTACATAAAAAAATCATTTCAAATCTGAAAGGCATAAATGGGCAAAAATAATTCCAAGTATCAAAACCACGTCTGAACCCATCCCCGTACTTCCACTCTTGCAGATATATTATTACTAGTTTAGGCACGTATGTAATTAGTTTTATAGTTGTAATTGAATTTCTATGACAGGTGCAAAGTTGGATACTTTTTCTCTGGATATCAAATATATATTTCAACATGTTTCTAAATTGGTGAAACTGTGTTTAAAATCAATTGGATGGCCATTAAACATGACATTGCATCAAGATTTGCGAGAGACAAAAGTATAAAACCCTACTTGCTTGTTCAAGATATAATTTGATTTTATAAATTTGGCTCATCTCTAAAGTCTTAAACTTTTGAGGTGATTTAACCCGATATCAAGTAGGAAAAAGTCACGAGTTCAAATTTCATGTGCTGCCACCTATTTATGAAAATTGTGAAGACGTGAGACGCGGTCTACATGTGAGAAGATGTGTCATTTCAAAATATATATATTTGAGGTCTCTCTTCATTGTTTTCCTTCTTCTTGTTCTTACATTCCTGAAAAGAATCAGATCTCAAGGAGCAACTATGAAAAGAGGTGGAAGCTATGGTGGTGGCAAAAGTTCCTTAGGCTACCTGTTTGGTACTGATGATAAGAAAAAAAACGAATGCACCACAGGCAATATCACCTACTGCTTGTACACCGCCTTATGGAATAGATATCAGCGACGAAAAGCCAGTAGAAAGTCCTCATCCTAAAGAACAAAAAGAAGTCTCCAACAACTACCAAAGGGTCCAGGGTCAGAATTCTGGAAATTTCATCACTGTGAGTTAATTATTTACACACACATGGAAGCGTATATTTACTGCCTTCTTTCGTAGTTCTTTCTCGTTGAACCCTCCTTGGATTGACATAATTGGCACACTAATTCTTTGATATAATTGGCACACTAATTCTTTAAATTGCCACATCTAGATGCTGCAATATAACAACTAGCTAATTTCTTTATTTTATGATAATGTCAAAGCACGATTATTGCATTTTACCTAATTTAGTGAGACTGTCTCTACCAATATCAAAGGCGCGCAGACATGTCAATTGAAACAACACATTACCAGAAAATAGTTAATCTATGATAAACAATCTGAATTGATATTTAAGTATATATTGTTGTATCTAAAAGATGATATTCGACAAGAAACATAAAACAGGATCAAGAAAGTAAAACCCACCCTGCAATCAAGAAAGTAGAACCCACCTCTTACAGCTGATATTGCTTCGTTTAGCTTAGTTGCGTGGTGAACCACTTGCTTGATCCTCTGTAACCAAGTAAAGAGATATAATAATTTTTCACAAAATTCACAATCAGTTTTGAAGTTGAATTGAACTACATATATACCTTTGTCATTTGTATAGATTTGAAACGAAGCTTTTGATTATCATTGTTGTTTACTCTTTTGGCGAGTCCCAAATACGACGATACAAACAAATGGTGGCATAACTCCAAAAGAGCAAATAGCACCAATTCCAAACATATAAGGCAAACAATTCTACAAGAATGAAAGCAAACACAAAAAGCGGTATGATATGAGCATAATTGACTATGGGTTTCAAATTTCCATTTTTACATCAATCACTTCAATTTTTCAATTGGAATCCACCGGTTCAATCCAATTCAATTCTTAGAACATCTCCAATGCTTTAATTAATTGTTCAAAAACTGACGCATAAGATAAATAAACATTAATTTAAAAAAAATTATATCTAATGCAATCAAGCTTATATGGCAAAAAAAAATGACACATCAACGGCGAACCGAACGTCCGCTAAAACTAACAAAAAAAGGACACAATGCATAGTATATCCTTCTTACATCATCCTATGCTTTGGATAAATTACTAAAAATTCAAAAAAAAAATCACAAAAGCCAAAGCCAAACGCCCAAATCTATTCCCGCTTTACTCCTCGATTCTTGCCCTTCGACATTCCCTATTTTCTTGAATTTTAGTCTGCTATTTGATGAGTTTGATGTTTCCTTTTGGGTCTCGAATTAAGATAAAAAGCGAAGAAAATATTGGTGTAAATGGGTGTATGTTATTCCTCGATTGGAGCCAAGAGAGCATGATCTTGGTAGAAACTTACATTTGAAGTCGAAGAAGAGTAGCTCCTGTGTGTCTTGACAAGTTAAGTGTCGACTATCAGCGGTGGCTGGCTGCAGCTTTCGGTGGACATGGTTGAGGAGAGAGAGCTTTATCAAATTCCAGGGGGTTTGGAGCCAAATCAAAATTCCAAAATAAAAATTGGGTTTTGGAGCCAAATAGGAAGGATGGAAAATATAGAGAGTGGGGAAAGATAAATGATTTACTTTTTGTAAATTTTTGGGCCCTAAAGAGACGACTAAAGTCGTCCCTATACATTTAACAAGCTGGGAAAAAAAAGGTGAATAGTGCTCGCCCAAGCAGACATAATTTAGGCTCTGTCCGCTCGAGCGAGCACTGTTCACAATTAATGAAAATTTTTTATTGTGAAGAGTGCTCGCCCTAGCGGACATAATTTATGCTCTGTTAACCGAGCGCAGCACCTTCTCATTATTATTATTATTATTATTTTTTTTTTTTTTTTTTTTTTTTTGCATTTTCTCCTAAACTTCATTTGAAGATGTACAACTCTAATGTAATAAAATCGGATGAGATCGGTATCTTGAAATAACAACATAAGGTCCATACATAATATTTTGAATTAGAGCCATAAAACGTGTATATCAAATCTCTAGACATTACAATTGATTAATAAAGGGTTGTTTGATTTTGATTAAAAATTTGTTAAAAGATAAAATCAAATAAACAATTAATTGTATTTACATTTCATAGAATTCACAATTTTTCGAGCGTTGTTCACTAAAACGCCCATTCTAATTATAGTTTTTGGCGTGTTTGGCTTAAGTTAAAAGTATTTTAAAATCATTGTTAAGTAAATTTATTCTAAATATATTCGATGATTACATTTTTAATTATTTATAAATATAAAAATTATTTGAAAATAAGTAACAACTAATTTCTAATTTTGACGACAAATAATTTATGTAACGTGAAATTTTTTAGTTTAGCAAACACGCACTGTGTCCATTGAGGTCCTGTAATAATAATAAATTAGAAAATTAAATCTAATTTTCAATATTAAATCTTTTTTACATGAAAATTTTATATTGTTTGTCAAATCACTTGATCACTAACGAGCATATTCATGGTTCAATAAGATGGATTATTCGAGTTAATAGTTAATTATTATTTAGTTTATTTTTTCACATAGTTAAATGTTTACGTCAATCTTAGACATCGGTTCTAAAAAATTATTGTGTAAAATGTTGAAAAGTACGTGAAGAGGGGATGATAAAGTCAAATTAACTTTAAATTTGTATAAAGAGAATTGAATTTAAGAATTATAAGCGTATGCTTATTATTTAATTCGAGCATGCCTAAATATTTTATAAATCGTTTTTAAGGATGACATTTATCTCCTATTGGAACGAGATTTTTATATCATTTGCTTAAAAGATTTACTTAATTTGGGCTGTGAGGGGTGAAAAAACCTCCCCTAACGGTCGGTTTGATAAATTATGTTATCGTCATTATTTATATAATTTAAATAAAAAATTAGACAAAATATTATCAATATGTTATTCAATAACGAAATTTATACTAAATAACAGAGTACTTTGAATACAAAGTGTTGTTTGATCACTCATAGTCACTATCATTGCTTCTATCAGCGTCATCGTCATAGTCGACATCATCACGCGATCTGTCTCCAGTCGACGTCTCAACCTCACCTCCATCATCGCCCTCATCGTTATCATCCTCGTCCTCATTATCCTCCTCCTCATCGTTAATAAAATTATATTCATCTCCACTAACATTCGACGATGACACTCTCTTAGCAGGACGATCCAACTGAATGGCATCATTGTTGACCTGCTGCATAGTAATGTGTTCTAAATTGCCAAGATCAACAAACAACGAGAAGTTCGACGAGCTATCATCGTGCAGCAAATCTATCTCAGTCAAAACCGTCGTTGGCGTATCCCACGTAGTACGATGATTGACTTCTTGAGCCACTCGCCAGTTATGACTACGTGACGGATCATCAATATAGAACACTTGCCTCGCTTGTGAAGCAAGTATGAACCGGTCATCTTTGTAAGCCTCTGCTTTGGTGTCAATACTTGTGGTGTTGTTCTCTGTGACCTCTCTTTTTCCGTCACACTTAAACCATCTACACTCAAACACCACAACCGAGAAACCATTTGTGTATGAAAGCTCCAATATATCGTGAAGTCGGCCGTAAAATATTTCATCACTAGTCCCCGCAATACTCACACCACTATTTTGTGTTTTACGTGGGATATCACGATCATAAGTTAGATTGATTTCGCACATAGTCATTTAGTTTCTTAAGATATCTCTCAAAATGCTACATCCACCTCATGTAAACGGGCCCACCAAGAATTTCTTCTTCAAGCAAATGCATCACAAGGTGAATCATAATGTCAAAAAAAGCTGGTGGAAAGATTCGTTCAAGCTTGCACAATATGAGGATGAGCTGTTGTTGAGTATTAACCATGTCGCTAACCTTTATCGACCTTGCACACAATTTTTTAAAAAATGTACAAAGTTCAATAATAGTGGATGAAATTGTCTTGTTTAGAAATTCTCGACACCCGACGGGCAACAATCTTTGCATGAGGATATAACAATCGTGTGACTTCAAACCAATTATTCGGCTTTCATTAGGCGCAACGTTCTTTCTCAGATTCTATGGAAAACCATCGAGAAATTTGACTTTCCGTATAAAATTGCAAAACTTTTGACGATCTGCATTAATAAATGTGTACTCTGCTGCAGGCTTCATCAATCTCTCCTTATCTTCGTACAAGTGCAGCCCGTGTTTGATTTTTAATTTCATCAAATCACGTCTCGCTTTTTCTGTATCCTTAGATTTATGAGGATCGCCCAATAATGTACCCATCAAACTATCACGGACATTCTTTTCTACATGCATGATATCGAGATTGTGTTTTAACTCATTTGTTGACCAAGGTGGGGCAACTCATGAAAATGCTCTTCTTTCTCCAGTGTAGCTCATTCTTATCCCTTTTTCTTTTAACACCCCCATAGCTTGGGTGTTTTCCTAGTGTTCTAATTTTCAGACGACTAAGCTGTTGTAGGATATCTGCACTAGTCAATTGAGGCGGTGGCCCACATCTCTATGTTTGTCCGTTGAAAGTACGATCATTTCGCCAATGATGAGTACTTGGTAAGAAACGTCGATGACCCACATAAGCTGTCTTACCAATGACACGCGTCGAAGGTATCTCTTCATTAAAAGTTGGACATGCGTCGTAACCCTGACCGCTCCACCCTGATAAACTACTACGAGCAGGAAAATCACTAAGTGTCCATAACATCGCTGCTCGCATTACGAATATGCACGCTTATTACTTGATACATCATGCGTATCGATACGAGATGTCCACAATTCCTTCAACTCATCCACGTAAAATACATCCATATCTTTTCACGGTGATTGGGGACCGGATCAAAAGGGTTAGCATTAAATTTTCTTCTTTCATACACGGCCAAGGTGGTAGATTATAAGTTGCCAAAACCACCGGCCACATCTTTGTAAGATCGACTCATATTACCAAAAGGATTGAAACTATCGGCGACAATCCCAAATTGAACATTTCTTATCTCACGTAGCAAAATCGGGTGATTTTTGTTAAAGGCCCCGCCAAGCTTTTCCATCCACGGGATGACCCATATCATCCTCGTCCCTCGAGCAACCTTGTATTATGCCACCTCATTAGTCTCGCATGAAGTGTGTTGTTGCAAACAAACACTTGATCTAGGGGTCAATGGAAAATAACGCAACACTTTATGCGGGACATTCTTCCCAGAGGATTTGCCGACTATTTGTACCCAACGACTTTTCATAGCAGATGGACAAATTTCTTTATCAAGATTTTTCTTCCAAAATAACGCACAATCATTCCTACAAACATGAATAGATTTGTACCCCAATCCCAACTTCGACATTAATTTTTTAGCCTCGTAGTGAGAGTTGACAAGATTGATTTTGGAGAAGGCCGATTTTAACAACTTCAATAGCCCATCTACAGATTTATTTGTCCACTTATTGACCACCTTCAAATGCATCAACTTAGTTAAAAAGTTTAGGGACGAGTAAGAAGATACTCCTGGATACAACTCGAATACGAGCATCGAACAAAGTGTCGTAACCTAAATCGAGAAAGATTTTCCAAAGAACCGAGTCATCCCCACCACGTTGGTAAGAACATCCGCCATCTCATCTTCTCTCGCAACAAGCCCTTCGCTTCTGTCCTTGCATATTTACGAATACTTCCTCACTCTTCCGTGATAAATCCACCGCTCGTAGTTCTCGTAAAAACCGTGACGAAATATGTGAGACTCAACATCATCTACCAATTGCATCATCATGTTTATACATCTTTTGCATGGACATTGAATCATCCTCCTATCATTTGCTAATGGCCTCACCATATTTATGAACACTTTCAGACCATGCCAAAACTCTGCAGACTTTGCCCGTCTTCTATTCAACTTTATCCAACTCTTATCGATTTCCATTTCCACTTTAGAGTTGCTTTGCCACCCAAAAATAACAATAATTAAGTCAAGATACAAGTGGAGTGAGAATGTCCTAACTCCTTGTCGCTCCAATACTAATTTTAGGTGTGGGCCCTAGCCATTCGACATTAATTTGTAATTTACGAGTTGTGTTAATTTTTTCTATGATTGCCTATGTTTCACGTGTAAATTTCGCAACATCTCCCTTCTATTCTCCAAAGTCTGCGCACTATTTTAAACACACCCACACCCGAGAATAAAATAGAGACAATACCAAAAGCATACAGCGATAGTCGAGGCCATCATAGGAAAAATGTATGATAACACAACTCGTAACTTACAAATCAATGTCAAACTGTCTCAAGCAGGACAATTCAAAGATTAGTTTAGAAACATCAAACAACCCAAAATGAGGTTGTGTGTGCTTAATAAACTAATCTTCAAACAACATTCTAAGGTTTATGAAAGTGCAATGTATTGTGAAAATAAAATAAAAATAAAAAATAAAACAGAAAACGAAATCTTAAATATATAAGTGAAATACGTAAATTTGATGACCAATGATCTCTTGAAGATCGCAACTAAGACCTTTAAACTGGGGGACTGCAATAGAAAAAGAGAGATTCAAAATGGACAAATTTGTGGACTAAGCGTGAAAGAAATTTTGAAGAAATATTTCTTCTGATGGGAATTTGTAGACTGGAGTTATTGGGACGACATTATGTCTTCCCAATTGCTAGAGTTGGTAGCGAGAAAATCCCGCCAAAATGCCGAGGGTATTAGGACTTACGGGAATGAATATTTAAGTTATGGAGCGACAATAGTCACCTTTGATTACAGTAGGGACGACATACTTTCGTCGTCTCTACAGGTTTTGTCACTATAGGGACGACAAATAAGTCGTCTCTATAGATTCCAGACCAAGAGGGAACGTAATTTAACACTATTAGGGCGACTTTAGTCGTCCCGAGCTTACAAAGCGGGAAAAACTGGCGCCATTTCATATGACCTATGGGGACGAATTTTTTAGGCTATAAGGACGATATTAGTCAACTTTATTTCTTTAGAGACGATATTCCGTGTTGTTGCTATAGGTATGTACTCTATAGGGACGACAAATAAGTCGTCTCTATACATTCTTGACCTATAGGGACGACAAATAAGTCGTCTCTATAGATTCTGAGCCTATAGGGACGACAAATCGTCGTCCCTATAGATTCTGAACCAGTAGGAACGTGCTTTAGCACTATTAGGGCGACTTTAGTCGTCCCAAAGAGCTTTCTAAGCGGGAAAAATTGGCGCCATTTCTTATGACCTCACGGGACGAATTTTTTAGGCTATAAGAACGATATTAGTCGACTTTTATTTCTTATGTACTCTATAGGGATGACAAATAAGTCGTCTCTATAGATTACGGACCTATAGGGACGAAAAATCACTCGTCTCTATAGATTCTGGACCTATAGGGACGACAAATAAGTCGTCTCTATAGATTTTGGACCTATAGGGACGACAAATAAGTGTGTTGAAACGACTTTTGTCCTTTCTATATCTATTACAATCTTTAGAGACGACATTTTATTGTCGTCCCTATATATGCTATATATAGAGACGAATTTGGTGTCGTCCCTATAGCTCCTTTTTCTTGTAGTGTCATATGTGCATAGATAGATAACACGGAAATATGTTTTTACTTAAGGATGGTTTATCCGTAAGAGGATGTTAATTGTCAAAAGTCACGGTGATAACCAAAGGCTTAATCATGTCAGATTTTCAAGCCCGCGTTAGCTTTTTCGCCTATCACATTAGATTTCAGTTAAAGTATTTGATGGATGAACAATGTTTTTAACTGTGGCAACCCTTAGACGCATGGGCGGAGCCACATGGAGTTGAGTGCCTGGTGGCACTTCTTGCCGAATTTTGAGAAATTTGTAAAAGAGTAAAATTAAATTAGCCTACATTGAAATGTAAAGCAACATAGAAGAAATTGAAGACGGAGAGGAGAATAAAATTTTGCAACTTTTCTTGCTTTTTATGTGTGTATATGTATATCTATATATATAACTCGTGAAGATTTGAAGGTGAAGAGACAAAGTGGGAAATTTTAAATTCAAAATTTCACATCCGGTCCCTAAACTTTGAGAAATTAAAAAGAAAAAGGTAATTGCATAACTAAATCCCAAGTAAATATTTATTATTTCTCTTTAATATGGTAATTGCATAATTGGGGTGGGGTGGAGTGGGGTGGGGGGAATTGAAGAATCTGAAAAGCATTTTTAGAGCTTTTGCTCTCAATTTATTATATTTGTCATGGATTTGGCTTTATTTTAA
>CM042675.1:13730611-13786647 GCA_023638005.1 Forsythia suspensa
AAGCATGTCCATATGTTGTCCTCATCAATCTCAAAGTCTATCATCTTATGTTGTGGTTGATCTAAGTAGCAGCTCCTCTCTTTGTTTCACGATGGTAATGAAACCAAGAAAAACAAGTGGATTGCGCTAACAAGGGAAAAAAAAGGAGTTAGAGCTAAAATTACTTGAGGAACAAAAAGTAGAAAAAAAACAATTCTGAGCAATGGCGCCCAAAACTTGACATCAATTTTAAACACATAAGTGTGTGAGTGGATTAATAATAAGTAATATAATAAGAAGAGTGTCAAACACATGGTGCCATTGAATTTCCATGTATTTATTTTTTAATTAATATTAACTATAATTGCCAAGAACTTTACACAATCAATTATTTAAATTCAATTCTAAGCTGAATCTAATTATCTACTAAAATAAGTAATTAGAATTATACAACACTTGGAATTAATCAAATCATGAAAGGTGCTAAAACTTGAATCGATTGTCCAACATACTTTAATACTCAAATTTTTGTTTACTCTCGATTCTTAAATTATTTATTAATGTCATTATTTATATATTGATTTGGTGCTCTCGATGCAAATTAAGTCAATTCTCATCTATGATTCAACTATTTCTCTATGATGAACTTTAAAACATGTATCAACTTTATGTATGATTATTATGTTAATTTACAGATTTTTCAGTTTCTTAGAATTTCAAATTTTTTGTCATTATGTGTTTCTTTCATAAAACCAACAATTTATTAATGGGAGTAATTAAAAACATTAATATAACATTACTGACAACAAATGTCCGTGGTAACTGGATTTTTCAATATTAAGCCAAACTACTGTCGGCAATTCATTACCAATGGCATATTTCGGTCGAAAATTTCCAATGGGTTTTGTTCATCCGTTAGAAAATTGCGAACTAGGTCTTTTTCCTACAGATTTTCGATGGTGTTTGTCCGTCGAAAGTGGTTATTTCAGACGGAACTATCTTAAGTGTTTTGACATCAACAAACTATTGCAATTTAATCTCCACGTATCAAAATGACATTAGTTACTTCCTGGGACTTACATAGTGATTATTTTTGAAATTCAGTTATTTGATTTCCACAAATCGAAGATGGGTGACCCAATTAAGATTATGAGTAAATTTTGGTGGCCAAAAATAGAAATTTATTCAATTCTTGATTGATTTAAGTTGTATGTACATTGTACAAGATAGGTTTACATAGAGATAGAGTGGTATAATGATGGAAGGAAGCCATAAAAGAGACATTAATTTAGTTTCTCTTATCCTATCCATGTATCTTAATGGCATTTGATAGTTTTGAAACTTAAAAGGATTAGGTAGTGCAGTTGACAAGATTCACAACTTATTTTTCTTTCTTAGTGATGTTTATAGTGCATGTTTTAGAGATCTGATAAGTAGTAAACTTAACAAAATTTAAACAAAATCACTTTAAGCACTCATAATAAACCGAGTTTTCATCATACATCAATATTCTAAGTTTTTAAAGTAATAATGTTCTATACAATTTGTCTTGATCACAGGCCTGTTAGCAAGTCCCTATTCTTGATTGATTACTAGCAGGATTTTCTCCAGGAATATCTACACTGGCAGTGATGTTGTTGCGTCTCTCTAGAGGACCGTGGTTGTGCATCAAACATCTCAATACTTGATCGGGTGACATCCCCAACATTGGGATCAAAATAAGTATCCGGTGAATCTATCGGACTCCCTCTAATGTCTGGGTGAGAGGCGCTCGTTGTTGGTGTTCTTCTTCGCATGCTTATGCCAGTTCATTAATGCCTTGGAAGTGTGTTCATCAAAAATAGACTTTTCATGTTTGATCCCATCTGAAAATACCATATAAAACCACAGGTATAGCTTGAGAACACGATTCTGTCAAGTGACTTGAGCAAAAATAATTGCTCGTAAACGAAAACTACCTCAGAAAAATGAAAATTGGATGTGAAGGAGAATTACCTGTGTCACGAGTGCATAAAGCAGAAGTGTAATATAACTGCATAAAATTGTACTCCTAACCTGCAAATTAATCAAATGAGAATAAGTAGTTTATTTCAATACATTCATATCCTCTTCACAATTGCTGATACAAATTCAAGAATCCTGTTAGCCCTTGCTTGGTTTGATTCAAAGTTGCTACAAAGTTAGCGTCAATTTTAATCACATATTTTATAGGATCTACAACTTTTCAACTACACATTTCATCAACTTTATCAAAATCTGCTAAAACTTTTAAAAATTCCTCTGTTTCTTCTTCAGAATATGGACTAATGATAAAACAAATCAAGACTTGCGAGACCAACTCTGAGTATAAAAATATATTGTCATGAAAGCAAGAATACAGCCCGAATTCATACTGCAACAGGGAAAAAGTATTTTACCCATAGTTCTTTATGCCTAAGTAGACATAAAGGAAAACAGGGAATAGAAGATTCCTTACCGATATCCAAATGAAATATGTTATATCGAATGCATTCTGGACCTGAATGAGAGGAAAAACAGGAATTGATCAGTGTATGTGCACTCAGAAAGGAACTATAAAAATGAAAGCACTTTAAAGTAGAAAGGATTAGGATTGATCAATATTAGGATGCGTAAGGCGAGAATTGGACCCTGAGATTTGGGGGAGACTAGCGAGAAAATTAAAATGGTCCTTAATAGATTGAATGATGTTTTAAATTATAAAATTTTGAGAAATGATTAAAAAATGATTGGAATTTATTGTAAGATGTGGAGCATAATATGTTCTTATTCTGTGAGCTAGCGGATCGACCTTTGTGGTAAGGTTAAGTAGGGGATTGGAAGGAGGGGGTGGGTGGCCCCCCTCCTAGAGAAACTCGAGGCAGGGCCCCAGAAAAGTCTCTGATATCTGTGTTTTCTTAAGTAATGGTGTTTTGAAATTTTGCCTTAGAGTTTCATTATAATTAGAAAAGCTTTCATTGTGTTATTATATATAGGAGTATAGGACTTGTCTCTTGTAAACAAT
Organism: Forsythia suspensa; assembly: GCA_023638005.1. Taxonomy (NCBI): domain Eukaryota; kingdom Viridiplantae; phylum Streptophyta; class Magnoliopsida; order Lamiales; family Oleaceae; genus Forsythia; species Forsythia suspensa. Next base: position 13,733,613 of record CM042675.1, read on the forward strand.
AATCGTCGTCAATTTTATAGAACTATATAAATCATTGTATTCTTTTATTCTTTGCTCTTTTATTTATTGTTTAAATCTAATAATTTGGAAAATCGTTTGATTAAAGATAAAAATTTCTAAAATAGGGTTTAAAGTGAAAATTTGCACGGTCCATAATTTAAAAACTAGATTAAAATAGATAATGTATGTTAAATTTGAATTTATTTATTTATATTTATTTCATTTTAAATGGGTTAATCTTTACTTAAAAAAAACAAAAAAGGGGCCAAAGGTGGGCCCTGCATAGCTAGGGGCCCTAGGCGGTTGCCTGGCCACCTAGGGCAGGGCGACCACTGTCGTGGAAACTTTGTATGTTTGGTAAAATTGAGTGGATAGTTGTCTAGTCCTGCATGGTGAACATGTCCTTGGAACATTACCAAATAGTAAAAGTATCTATCATTTGCAGAAACTAGATAATGCTCAATTTACAGAAAAAGGAAAACAGACTGAAGAGGTAGCGATTCAACCTGAAAAGAGCGTGAAATGGATAAGATGAAAGAAGAATTAATTTTGGCCAGCTAAACCAAAAATGTCTGTCGGAGACTTGGACAAGAAGGTATGCCTTGAACTACGGCGTGCCTCTCTTGGATTTCAACAGCCATTTGAGTTATGATTGCTTGAAGCTTTGTACCAACTGCTAACATCGTCTTTAACCAATCCAGTGGTTAGTTTTTCAATCTAGTCGAAACTAAAAAGAAAGGACGGAAAAAGGCTTACTATTGGGGCATTATCGACAGCCAAAACATAGTTTGCCATCCTGAAACATTGAAGCAGATAGACCACTGCAGATAACCATAGCAATGGACTGAAAAGAAGCACCAAAGGTATCAAGTCAGGCGAGTAACATTTGGTGCGTTATATACTTATTCGTTAGAGAAAACAAGTCTTACGTGATTCTACAACAACTTTAAGTCGTCTTCCAATGACCTTTTGATGTATTTCTGAAAATCAAACTTACTTCCAGGGGCTAAATGAACCTGTAAAGATTTCGAATTCAATGTGAAGAATTAATATTTTGGATAAAATGTACAAACATTACATGAAGATTTCTTTAGACGAACATACTAGAGATGAATCCGTGTCGCATTGCTAAGTAGTCAGCTTTAGTAACAGACCGAAAAGAATTGCGGAAAAGCAAACCTGAAATGGTTGAGTTTATTTAATCTTCATAGCCAGACAAATTAAAACAGAGTTCAGTTAATCTGTTATAATGCTATCGAAAAAGTTACGTCAATACAAGATATAATATAAAAAAATTTCATTTAGCTGTTCGTCTTCCTAATCCCTGTAAAACTGACTTGGTTTTCGACCAACAAATTGCATTATAATAGTCCTAATTCTTGCAAAATTACTCATTCATTTTGGCATCAACTGATCAACATATAACCCGTAAAAGTAAATTGTACATTAAATTCTAATGAGAAAAATCATAGATGATAATACCAGTTTCACATTTATCTATTAATCAATCATACTTCTAGCATTGATATTCTTACACTGTGAAGAAGAGGACAGGGGTTCTCGTCCAGAAACTGTATGGTCTCTCACAAAGATGTCTGATGTGTTAGCCTGAATCTAGAAGGATCTGCATGATACATAAACATAGTGTATAAACAAAGTAAAAATAACTCAACAACACACGCATGAACGAAACGTGTTTCCAAAACAAAAATCCTTTTTTTTTTAATTATCAGGAAACAAGATACCATTGGATTCTTCATAGTCATTAGCAAATTCTCTTTCCCAATGTTTCCATCCACGAATCTACACGATATTTCAGGATAAGAAACCATAAAATACAAATTAGGCAGAATTAATTGACAACAAGAAAGCTGCCTCAAGATTGGGCAGAGAAATCATGACAAAAAATATGAAACTTTTGAGGATATTAGGAAGTACTTGAAGAAATATTACCTTCAATCTTCCAGCATCATTGTTATTGCACTATAAATGACATGAAATATGGCCAAAAGAATATGAAGATGTGTAGCTGATGCAGTCCATTGATGGATATAAGTGGCACATATCCTATTACATTAAAACATATTTGTTTAAAATGATCAAGGAATATACAAAGATTTGTGCTTCACTAATGCTGAGCCAGTCTCACGAAAATATTACGTATTTCACGTACAAAACTTTTAGGGGTTTAGACGTAACCTAGTCAGAGAACATGCACAATAATAAGCACAATGAAATCCAGAAACACACGAGCAAACACAAAAATTTATGCCCATAATGGGAATGGTGATCTCATATGCCTCCTAGCTTTATATTTTTTTTTTTGGAAAAAAGGCCCCTAGTAAAACCTTTATTTAGTAGGAGTATTATAGCGACTCGATACATGTACAAATACCCAAGATACCCCTATAATAGGTCAATTTGCAGTCACGAAGAAAAACACAATGCAGCAAAAGGGCAAAACCATTAAATCAACAAAGTCACCTCACCCACACTCACAAAGCCAAAAAAGCACTTGAGTTCTTTGCAGCATCCCAAGCAGATCAAATATAAAATTCGTCTTTGGAAAATTAATGAATTCTTACTTTCTTGCATTCTTTGGCTGAACTATCTGCTGCCAAATTCTATGCTCATACCATAAGAGCCTTCTATGAGACTCAGTCTTATGTGCAGGTGGTTTTAGAATGTCAGCCTTGGGACATGGCAACATAGTGTCTCCCATATGTTCGGCAATACAGACTTGGGCAATGTGGTTCTGCCCGAAGGTCAGAAATGAAATGAAGCCTAGAACCATAAGCTCTGAAACCGTACATCGAGAGAGAAAGGTGAATTAGTAATCAATGTAAAGGATATACAATGCATGTTTGAGTGCGTAATCTTAGGACATAATAAGATTATAACTTTTCTTTTCTTTAATACTGTCCAATACCATAACCCAACATGCCATCAGTGTAATAACCTGTAAAACACCAACAAAATTATTCTGCTGGGGTATTTTAGAGCTCTTACCCCCTTTAATTTTCTCAAGAGCTTCAACCAATGCTTTCTTCTTTCTTTTCTCAAATGTCTGAAAAAAAAAAAAAATATATATATATATATATATATATATATATATATATATATATATATAGATATAGGGATGAAAAAGAAAGCCATACCAAATTTCAATAGCACACACCTATTGAAAACTATGACTGGACAAATGTGGAAATCTATTGTAAAATGGCGTTATTTTTGTTGAACAACTCGTCTAAAAGCTAAGCCGACGAATTACATATAAACAAGGATAAAATCAAGACCCATTTTCATCCAGCACTATAAATAAAATTAGCAATGGGAAAAAAAATTGAAGAGGAAAAAGATCCCAATCCACTTTCAAGGAACAAACTTATTCTCATTAATTTTCCTTGAATTTTATTGATCCATATCCCAATCCACACTTTCAAGGAATAAGATCAAAATTAATCAAAATTAGCCAGAAAAATCAATTAGAAAATAAAATTTATTGTTCAAAATAATGTCCATTTAACATCAAAGGGACACATTTTTAATATTTACAGAAAAAACAAAAAAGAAAATAAAGAATGATTCAAATTACCTCTCCAACTCGATGAAGAGTTTTTCCAATATTATAGAGATAACAATGATGACTGCAGAAACTAATGCAACTGCCCATGTTGGTGTCTGATCTAGCTCCCTTGCATGTTTCGATCCTCCTCCTCCGCCATTTTCTTTGTATCTATATATTATAAATTTAGATAATCCAGCAAGAAAATCATATCTAATTAAATCCCACTTGTTTTTTTTTTTAAATTTTAATTTCTTATACGAAAAAGAAGAAATTCAGATTATGAATATGACAATTAATAGCAGGTTGAATGATGGATTTGGTTTCCAAAAAGAGGCGCCAGTTCAGGGGGCTTTGAAATAACGGAACTGAACCGGGATGGTATACGGAGGAATTGACAGTTGAAGAATAGGTATAGAGATTTGGCGCCATTCAGAACCTGTTAATGAGAGTGTTAGTAGGAATTTAGTTAAGGACAAAATATGGCCTCAACATGAAAAATGGAATAAAATGGAAGGATAATTTTATTCTAAGACCGTGTTTGACAAAGCTTAAAAAATAGGTCGAGTTATTTTCAAGTAACTTTTTGTTTCTAAATATCTTTAGATAAATTATTTTTCCTAAATTTCGATTCAAAGAAAGTTTCTTAAAATGAAAAATCGGACTTTCTTGTTAAAATAAATTATCATTGGTGAATACTCCCTCAGTCTATTTTTACTGATTAAAATATTTAATTATTATAGTGGTGAATTTTTGAAATGACCTTGTCAAACACTTCGGAATCGCGGAAGAAGCACTGCTTATCCAAATAAGTTTTAAAACCTCTTTTAAGTAGAATAGACTAAAATGTCTTATTTTATGCACGTGATTAACAGTGAAGCCGGTTAACAGGACCATACGTTAGCGGGTCGATTAACGATAGTGCGTTGCAGGCCATTATGAGATTCTGAATACATTAAGGCCAAAAATTGGCGCTATGAGACTCTAAAATACATTAACGGTGAAATCTGTTAATACATATTATACAATTATAAGCGATTTTTTAATTAATCCATCTCAAATTAACTTCGGGTTTGTAGGAATTTAAAGTAAAAATCATAATTCATACTCATGTTTATACATTTTTCATGATTTATCTACAAAATCCACAAATTTAAAAGTGAATTAAAAAAAAAAAAGATAGAAACGATGAATTTCTAACTTTGAAATGAAATTTCTTACATAAATGAAATATGTTGGATTTTAACATTGGAATGTGTTAGATTCTAACCTTGAAATCTTCTCTTTTCACGAGATAAATGAATTTGAAATCGTTTGAAATGGTTATAAGCGAGGGAAAAAGCGGGGTTTTATTTGGTAATTTACACACAAAATTGGTCAATGACCATTTTGGAAAATTGGTCAGGTCACCCGGCCATTCAACCTCATTCCCAATTGTGATAATAAATTTTACTTATTTTTCTTAATATATCCTTCCTCCCTCCCTCGAATAACAAAAATCATTATACAATTCCGAAAGCATGAGAAACTTGAATGATGACCTAGTTCTTGAAGTTGTACTCAAGGTTGCCCTTAAAAGACGCAATTAGGTGCAAGTCTCTGAACAAATTTTTTTTATATGTATATTTCAAATCAAAGCTTCATTCATTTAAATCAAAATGTCAATAACCTTGTTTATTTCTCATATTCATGCCCTAGAAAGTTTCACCAACTTCGATTAAACCCTCATAATCCTCGCAAGTACAAAAAGGACTTCGTAAAATCCTACCAATTTTGGTGTTGTGTGGAGGCATTCTTCTTCCCTCTATGAATTACAAAACATAATGCGTGTTCAACCCTACAATTGGAGAATTCCAACTTGTGCCACAAGAACAACATCACTGTTGGGTTGTAGGTCCGGTTGGCTTGGTTGATTCAAGTACTCAACCGTATAGATTCAAATTAGTAGTGGTTCATCTAAAGAGGCACAACCTGTGGGGAAAAGCAAGCTAGTGTTTAAATTCACAACATTTGCAAGTGATTTGAACATGTGGGAAGAAACCCATGAAGAAGAATTAGTTTGCAATAAAGTTTGTTTAGTAGAAATGCACTACCTATTTACTTGAATGACTATGCACATTGGCTTATTGATGAGTATGGTGATATTCTTGCTTTTGATCTAGAAAAGCATCGGGTTAGAAACATTCAAGATAACGTGCCTGCATTTTGATTATGACATGGTTTGGAAGAATACAAGGTTCGCTTATATTTGTCTACACTTTTTATTTTGAAATTGTTATTTATGTTTATGATCATGTGCACACAATTGAAAACATGAGTAGGACATGAAAGAATGACTATATCATATGAAAGGTAATACAATATTATTTAATGGAGAAGAATGTTTTCATTCTACATGCACGAGATATATCGACCAAATCCTAAAAGAAAATAGGGTGGTATTAGGAACAATATTGTATTCAATTTATCCTTTTGTACTCTTAATTTATATCTGCATAACCAAATGGCTCAACAAAGTCTTAATTCGATGATAAATAATTTTCTCTTCATTCGAGTAATTTGTGTGTGGTGGTGGAGACACGCAAATGGTGGCGGGCTTTTTCCCTCATAGCCACTCGGTGTGATAATCAATATATGATTAAAACATATGTGTAGAATAACAACATGGAGTGTATGTGAATTGTGTGTTCTATTTTTACACAGGGGTTGGCTTCTATTTGTAGGGATGGCACTGGAGTTATTGATAATGGTGTCCTTCATCTCCCTCATTTGATAACGGGTGTCCTTTCATCTCCCTCATTATTAGGACTTAATAAGCGATGTTTCGTCTTTCTAATTTGTTGAGAGATGTTTCGTCTTTCAGATAATTGGTGGTATTTGTCATTCTATGGGTCGCTGCACTGCTAATCGATGACAGTTGGGTTATTGCGAGTCATTTTGTCATATAAGCGTGCTCATGAGACCAACGAGGGTGAGCAAGGCGGTGAGGGAGGTGTGTCAAGATGTGCCACCATGGCTAAATAACATATAGCAGCTGTCATTATTTAAATCATCATAAGCTCGTCTACTTCCATAAACTACTTTTCATAGGCATTGTCAATAGGAGTAGAAATAATCTAGTGCACACTGCTCTTCTCTAACTTTTTTCATCACTGAGGCTCATCACCTTGTTTTTACGGCGGAAGATCAGCGCATTTATTTTTTTAAATATAGGCTCGTCGCCTTTGTTTTTTTGATAGAGGCTCATCGCCTTGTTTTTCGGTCAGGAGGCTCATCGCCTTGATTTTTAATTAGATGATCATCACCTTTATTTTTAAATATAGGCTCATCGTCTTATTTTTCAATGGTGGCTATCACCTTGATTTTTTTAATCAAAAGGCTCATCGCCTTGATTTTTAAATATAGGCTCATCACCTTATTTTTTAATGTTGGTTATCACCTTGATTTTTAAATAGTGGCTATCGCCTCGACTTTTAAACATAGGCTCATCCCCTTATTTTCAATGGTGGCTATCACCTTGATTTTTTAAATATAAAGCGCCGCCTTATTTTTCAATGGTGGCTATCACCTTGATTTTTAAATAGTGGCTATCGCCTCGACTTTTAAACATAAATTCATCGCCTTATTTTTCAATGGTGGCTATCACCTTGATTTTTAAATAGTGGCGATAGCTTGATTTTAAATATAGGCTCATCACCTTGATATTTGAACATAGGCTCATCGTTTTGATTTTTGGATAGAGGCTCATTGGCCTTGTTTCTCGAGACGATGGCATTTGTCATTATTTTTCAGAACGATGGTGGTGGCCTTATAAGCCTCTACTTTTTATAAACTATCGTTAATGAGAAGTAAAAATGTAATGGCCTTTTGTTTATCGCCTTAATTTTTTTTTTTTTAGCGGTCGCCCTCTGCTTTGGAGTGAGGTCACAGCACAGAGTAAGCTTCGCGTTTTTTTTTTTTTGCAGCGTCGCCGCCAGCTTGGAGTAAGGTCACCTTAAATTTTTTATTTTTTTTTTTTTGCAGGTGCATGCCCGCCTAGAGTGAGCTCACCTTAATTTATTTTTTTTTTTAGCAAGACTACGTCTCCTCGCTGACCTTTGCGGTGGTTGAGGATATTTTTTATCATAGGTTGGATTCGGTATGTGCACTAGAACTTCTCAACTAGTCGGATAATTTAATGGTACATTCATCATTTATCCCCGTACATAGTTTATTTTACGCTTGCCTTTATCATTTTCGAGTTCGGGCTCATCCCAAATCTTTCTTTTGTTAGACTCAGATTCATTTCGATCTTTCATACTTTTAGTAATGAGATATGCTTTTTTCGTCCACATACTTATCTCTCCTCTTTAGTAACTCATGCATCGTGTCCGTGATTTTTGAAGTGACATCTTGAAAGGACGACTTGAGTTCCACTCATCATAGCGATGACTCTGACCCGGACATATGCGGATCATTGATTCTCGGTGTGATTCTATTGAGCAAGGCGATAAAATCTTTCGACAATTCGTCGTTGTCTGCGTCAATTACATCGAGGGTGATAAGCGTTTTCTTAACAAGTTTACTCTTGGCAAAGTGTACAACAAAACTCTTGGAAACTCTTATCAAATGTATAGATCGATTTTGGGAGAATGGTGGCTACCCAGGTCCACGGCCTCCCGCCTAAGTGTTGGCGGAAAGCCCCGCACATAATTGCATCGGGGGTGTGGCTTAACCTCATCAAGTCAACAAAAGACATGAGGTGATCGACAAGATCAGAAGATCCGTCATACCTCTCTATCTTTGGTTGTTTGAAGTCTCGTGGCAAGGGGACTGCCATCACTTCTAGGGAAAAAGGGTCTTCTTCAATACCATAGATTGTTGCCTACTACTTTTATTGGACATAGCCTCGGCTATTTGGCGACCCATCATTTCTTCTAATCTACTGTTCCGGACTTAACATTGGTGTCTCAACCAAGCGTGGCGTGGGTATCCATGGACGGTTGCCCCAGTATGGATTTGGGCGGATGTCAATGAATGGAAGTGGGTTCTGAGAAGGTGGAGCTAAAAAAGCGGAGCTGCGGTGGAGCTTCCGTTGGCGGTGTTTCTATTGTTGGAAAGTTAAAAGTGCGGAGAGGAACCCTATCGGTGGCTCAAAGGTGTTGTTTGCATTCATCTCTGTTTTCTCTCAAAAATATTGTAATCATACAAAAGCGAGTCGAGGCTAAAAACCTCGAAGGCAGTGAGATCCATTGGATCAAAAACCTTTGTATCTAAATAAGTTGTAAGATTCAACCATACGGAATAAAAGAAATTTTCTTTCTAAATTCCTTTACTTCCTCAAATTTCAAAAAAATATATATATCTTCTTGGATTAGCTCGGTCGGTGATCAACGGAGTACCACTTTTTGAGGCGGTGGCCGTTTGCGGAAACACGGATCCACGCCATTGCGGAAAAGCGATACATTCTATTTGAACGAGAAAGAAAAGAGGAACCCCTGATACATTCTTGTAAGAAGGTTAATTTTATCGTTTATTTATTTAAGGTTTGCATCCATGGATACTATTGTCTTTGCATTTAACCATACTCATCGAGATCCTTACTTATCCGCATAAATACAAAAAAAAAAATTGAAACGTTTAAGCCAGCGCAAAAGCGGTATCGAGCCTGGTTTACAAACATGATACCTTTGTAGAATGTGTATGAGATACATACTAAATTTAATTTGTTATTTTACACGCGATTATAAATTTCATTATAACGATTATACATACATGAGAGAACATGGTAATTACCTTTGGTTTACATAGTTTTGCTTATGAATATCATAAACAAAAAGTGAATCGAGAATCAATAAGTACAACAATGAAATGGAACTATTTGTCATGCATTATGCTTTGAATCATTTACAATGATCAATTGTGATACATGTGAAATACACATCGCATAATTACATCGAATATGAAACCTTTAAGTTTCATGAAAATACATCTGAGGAGAACATTTTTGCAAATGTTCATTATCTTTCTCTAAGAAGGATGAAACAAAGAATGACAAACACTTTAAAATTTATGAAAAAAAGTGTACAAGAATTTATTATGCACTATGTTTTACATCATCATGCATCATGATTGATTGCAAATTATGTAATGCATATATTTGCTCTTTACAAATAAATACGGTTTGTGTGAATTCTATGAAGAATACACTAAACAATTAACAAAAATTGATAAAGAACTTATAGATGACTCTATAAAGGAAAACATTAAATACGGATGTGAAAAACATAAAATGTCTTATGATGAAGAAGTCAAAGAATTTGTGTTACATTATGTTGTTACCATTATTTGAATTAATGGCAAATAAAGAAGAAAATGAGATTATTGAAGTTTTTGAACAAAGCGAGTCTATAGGAAGCTTGATTCAAAAGAAATTTTAATTTCGACAAGAAAGTGTAAAAATCTGTAGCAAAGATTTAACTCACAGATTCTAGGAAGTCTTTGAACAACCAAATTTTATAAAGAAATTTATGAACAAAAAGCAGACAAGTCTATTATGGAATTTCCCAAAAGGAATTTGCCATACATGTCCAACATACATACTGGTAAGATAGAAATATCACTTCTTACAAAACAAGACATTAATAAGGCTAAACAAAAAATAGACTTGGACAATAATAAAAACCTTTCTTTGGGTAACAATAGGAGCTATTAGGTTCAACTCAAGTAGCACCTTGTCGGATAAAATTGATCAACCTATTTCAATGGGCTTGATTGATGAAGAATTAAAAATCAAAAAGAAGGATGTTTAGGATCCTTAAATGGAAACCTAACTTGTGGAAAGTTAATTTTTACAAGTCATCCTAGACTTTCGATGTAAGTCTACGACCAAAACTTTGATGGAATCCTTTCCTTCATATTCAATTATGGAAGAAAAGATTTAGTTAAAGATAACAATGTCCCTTTCTCAATATCATACTTGGTTAGTTATGCAATTCATAACCAACACAATATGACTATTGTTAAAAACCAGGTATAAAAATTGATCCTTTATTCTCAGTTACCTTGAGCATAAAAGCGAATTTTGTTGGTTGGTTGACCGACTAGAAGATCAATAGATATTGATTTTAATCAAAAGCAGAACTCTTGTCGGGGAACAAAACCTTTATTAACTCATACAACATCTATGAGAAAAGATCAATCATAAGATGAAAAGATGAATTTCCTCAAAGTAGTCAAACAAGAGAACTTAAGAAATTAAGAATCTGGGTAAATAATTTAGCTAAAAACATCATTGGAAATCAATAATGTCTTTAGTTGAAATTCTTAAAGAAATTCAACAATTGAAAAACACAATTGAAGAATTAAAAGCAGAAATTAGAATACCACTCTAAAGCGGAAAAATCTTTAAATCAACATTAAATTTGTAATTTTAGCGGTGTTAAGGAACAACCATCTACTTCTTTAACTCCACAAAAATTACAAAATTAGAGAAATTTCTCAAAAAGGAGAATTCTTGAAAACAAAAGAATACAAGAAAAGGAAAATTTGATTTTGAGGATTCAAACTCAGAATGACATCAATTAGAAAAACTTTGGAAAACCTTTATGAAACATCTCAAAATCTAGGACATCTTAATGTTACATTGGCTTTTGAAGATGAAGAACTTGAACAAATTGCCTCCATGATCAAAGGGTCAATATTAACAACCAAGAAGTTGTTCTCATGCAAAATCTGTTGAGAATGAACAAGAACAAGTTATGATTGAAAACTCAAAATCAAGTTCGGATGATGAGACAATCATACACCAAAGGTTTTACCCGAATAGAAAACTGAATCGGAATTCAATTTAGAGAACCTAAAATTGAATGCGAGGCGAACCAATGGATTATGAACCTTCATCCAATCGATTGGTGATGGAAAAAAGACCATTAGGAGATTTCACTCCTAGACCAAAACCTTCATATGATGATGATGAAATTGATCCATCATATTTAATACACAAACTAGAAAATCCCCAATTGGCGTCAAAGTTCTTGACTTAGATTGTGTTAAAAACCACAAGCAGGTCATTGATGATTGGTATAATAATATCATGATATCTTTGATAATTCATAAACAAATACATAGGAATGAACAAAATTCATGGCACTATGTAATTTCGATTACTAGAGGAAATGTAAAATCATTCCTTAGTACAATCGACTATGAAGCTAAAAATGCCATTTGGCAAGAAACCCGAGGAAATATCCTCAATTCATCAAAAGAATTGTTGAACAAATTTATAAGCGGTTTACAGGACAAACTTACGAAGCTTTCAAAATACTAGAACAACAATTGATCGGTGATGCCTTAAATCATTTGGAAAGAATGTCAATATGTAATATGTGTTATTTTGAAGAATTTACTTGTGAATTCTCAAAGTATTATTACATATGTCGATATGAGAGAGAAAAAATCATTGAGTTATTTAACCAATGTTGTTACGAGAATCCTTTAGATCCCAAAATCAACAAAGGAATTCTTCTTTGCAAAAATTGAATTACTTGATGAATTCGAAAAGACAAAATCATTAGGTCAAAAGCTATGAAACTTACTGAGTCCTAAAGATAGAGACATATTCTGAGTTCAAATCAAAGAACTACTCGAATTGAAAGTTATTGAACCAAGCAAATCACCCTTTTCCTCACCTGACCTTCATGGTAAGAAAGAAGCGAGAAAAAGAAGAGGTAAAGCAAGAATGGTCATTGACTATTCAACGGCGAACAAATATACAAAATCGGATGGGTATATTCTACCTAACATGCAAAGTCTTTTCTGACATGAAAGGTAAAACATCTTCTCTTCCTTTGATCTCAAATCGAGTTTCATCGGGTAAGATTTGATGATACTACAAAACCTTATGACATTTAGTTGTCCTCGAGGACATTTTCAATGGACGATGGTACCTTTTGGCTTGAAACAAGCACCGGTATCTTCGAGACATATGGATAATACATTCAAAAAACATAATGAATATTGTTGTGTTTACATTGATGATGATCTTCTTTTTTCGGATATGAATATGATCATGAAAAACATGTTTTACAAGTTTTACAAACAATCAAAGAAAATGAAATTGTTCTATCTTTCAAGAAAGCGAAATTATTTAAAGAAAAATTGGATACTTAGGGTTAGAAATAGCCTTTAGTTTTAAACAATTAAAACCTCATATTTTAACCCGTATAAATGAATTTTCAAATGAAATACAAGATCGAGAAACAATTAATGAGATTTTTAGGATGTTTGAATTATCTTTGAATCTTTCATTAAGGATCTTGCAAAAATGAGAAGTCCTTCTGAGAAAAAAGCGAAAAAGATTACGAGATGGAATTGGACTAACGAGGATAGTCAATATGTCCAAAAGATCAAAAATAAAATCAAAAACCTCCCATCTTTGTATCATCCTAACAAGAATGATAAGATGATAATTGAAACAGATGCATCCCAGATTTACGGGCGTGGTCCTTAAAGCAAAAGCGGTGAAACCTTAGAAGAAAAAGCATGCGGTTATTCTTGAGGAACCTTCAATAATTACGAAAGAATTATCACATAAATGAAAAGAAATTCTAGCCATGAAAAAGGCAATTTCAAAATTCAGATTATATATTATTTCTAACGGGTTCATTGTTAGAGGCGAGTTCAACTACATGCAAATCATTCTTGAAATGCGGTACATCCAGATTACAAACAAGGTAGACTTATCGGATGGCAAATGTGGTTCGACCATTATGATTTCGATTAATTAAAAGTAAAGAAAATTCTTTAGCCGATTCTCTTACTGCGTGAATTGTCTTTTGCGGTCAAAATAGCAGACATCTGAGGATCAAATTGAAGACTTGGAGCTTCAATTAGAAACAAAGTTGATGGAAATATCGACAAAACAACAAGAAATTGTCATTTTGAAGAAAAAATCCATCGATTCTGACAAAACCTTCCTTCAAAAAGCGGGAAAGTTGAAATTGTGATGTAGTAGCAATGCTTTGAAAAGCAAAAATTGGATGAAAATCCAAAAATTGTGATGTAGCAATCTTCTTTGAAAAAAAAAAAAGCAGTTGTTACGCAAAGCAGAAGGATATTCAAAATCGAAAAGAAAAACTTGTTGGTGTTGGAACTTCCTTACGAGCAAGAAATTTTATGTAATCTTTGATGGTCCTAACAAAGGTTATTATACAAAGCTGGGTGAGGTTGAACCTTTAGTCAAACATAAACCTTTCAAACACAAGAGCTTCAAAACTCTCACTGAAGCCCAACAAGCCTCTAATGACTATCACAAAAACCAACCCCAAACAGATTTCAAAAGCTCTTTTGAAAATTTTAGCCTAAGACCAGATTACCAACAAAAAGACATCAGGTCAAGACCAAGGCTACCAAACTTTCAAACCAGACCAACCTTTCCAGAATTAAGATTCCATTCTTATAAGGAAGCCACACAAAACAATCCAGAAAAAATTCCTGATCGATTCAAGAGGTTAGGAAAAAACCCAGTTACAAAAGAATCCAAAATCATTCCTGACATTCATTTTCAAGATTTCTTACATCTTGAAGAAGAGAGCTGGATTATAGGTGCCATTTGCACCACAAAATTATTACTATGGAACACTTGACAAAAATTTGGCCAATTCATCTTCGTTGCGGAGGTGAGGCAAACTTTGTTAAAAGCGACATTTCTGCGGGCTAGTCAAATTGATTGTCCCGGAAAAGATTTGGAAGAAATTAAATTAATTGATGGCGTGGCTTTTCCGGTCGTTAAAAGATTTTGTTAAATATGTTATCAAAGATCAAGACCTTCATCTTCTTTTGAAAATCAATGACACCATCCCATTTTGGGATAAAAACAACAATCTTTTAAAGGATACCATCATATCTGATTAAGTGCGTAAAAATCCCTACTAGATAATCTGTTGAAGGAGAACCGGTGGATGTAGATCTGAAATTCTCAACGATTGGAGAGGATTATCCTACCTGTGATTTTAACTAGTTTGAGAGCCATTAATGGTGAATCTAAAGTGAAAGTGAATTCGATTCGATTTCATTTTAGTAACCGGTAAAAGCAGTTCGTTGATGTCAAAGGAAAACATAAAGACAATCGCAAATTTGAAGAAGTCTTTTATGATTCATTCAATGTTCGAGCGATTATTAGGTGAGCTTTGCGAGACATCTCGGGCAAAGTTTAGGAAAAGACCATCATTGCGAGATGGTGCATCCATGACAAGGAAGGCAGAACCTCCAACGGTGACAAAGGATCCAACAAAGGAAAGGATAAGATAATTGATGATATAGTTGGCGACCAGTTGTCAAAAATCGGATCCTACCACGGTGAAGAAGAAGTGGCGAGGCGGTGCTTTTTCGATTGTGAGAAAGAAAGAAGTTGCGAACATTGGCGGACATCACTTTAATAAAGTAAAAAGCTTTACTTTATTAAGCAGCGTGAACAAACGGTAAGATTCTTTGAAGACAAATGGCGAGACAAAGTGGGAAACATCTTTTCCAAAAGCAAAGAGAAATTGATTCATTCGAAAAGAATCTTTTGAGACTACTATAAATTGTAATCGGTTTGTAAGAGTGAGGCAGGTGTTGTTTTGCATTCATCTCTGTTTTCTCTCAAAAATATTGTAATCATACAAGCGAGTCGAGGCTAAAAACCTCAAAGACGGTAGATCCATTGGATCAAAAACCTTTGTATCTAAATAAGTTGTAAGATTCAACCTTACGGAATAAAGAAATTTTCTTTCTAAATTCCTTTACTTCCTCAATTTCAAACAAATATATATATCTTCTTTGGATTAGCTCGGGTCGGTGATCAACAGGAGTACCACTTTTTAAGGCGGTGGCGTTTGCGGAAACACGGATCCACGCCATTGCGAGAAAAAGCGATTACATTCTATTTGGACGAGAAAAGAAAAGAGGAACCCCGATACATTCTTGTAAGAAGGTTAATTTTATCGTTTATTTATTTAAGGTTTGCATCCATGGATACTATTGTCTTTGCATTTAACCATACTCATCGAGATCCTTACTTATCCGCATAAATACAAAAAAAATTGAAAGCGTTTAAGCCACCGCTTAAGAATGACATCAATTAGAAAAACTTTGGAAAACCTTTATGAAACATCTCAAAATCTAGGACATCTTAATGTTACATTGGCTTTTGAAGATGAAGAACTTGAACAAATTGCCTCCATGATCAAAGTTAAAAGTGCGGAGAGGAACCCCTATCGGTGGATAGCTAGGACCACAGGCGAGCCCACAGTAGTGAAATCCTCACCGGCGGAGGTTGGGACCTGTGGTAGGTGAAGCTGCGGCGTTCAATCTTTGAGTAGAGCCGTTAAGGCCGCCACACGAGCTTGCGGTCTTGGCGAGTTGAGCAGCAGAGACAAATTCTTGTTGTGGGTGATTAGTAGCGACATTGGACTCGGTGCCTACATCTCCGACGAAATTTGGTAGAAGCGGTTACATTCTAGCTCTTACGGTTCGAGCCATAACTTGTATGCGGTTCTCACAAGCGGCGGCAATTGATGATAAATAATTTTCTCCTCCTCAGAACACGGTTTTGCTCTGATGGTGGAGACACGCAAATGGTGGCGGGGCTTTTTCCCTGTGGCCACTCAGGTGTGATAATCGATTACATGATTAAAATATATGTGTAGAATAACAATATGGAGTGTATGTGAATTGTGTGTTACTGTTTTACACGGGGTTAACCTCTATTTATAAGGATGGCTGCGGTTATTGATGATGGGTGTCCTTCATCTCCCTTATTATTACGAATTAATTAGGGATGTTTCATCTTTCTAGTTTGTTGAGAGATGTTTCGTCTTTCAGATAATTGGTGGTAAGCTGTCGTCCCATGAGTCTTTGCGACTAATATGATGACATTGGGTTATTTCTTGATCATTTTGTCGAGCGTGCTCATGAGACCAATGAGGGTGGGCAAGGCGGGTGAGGCGAGCATGTCAAGGCGTGCCACTATAGATAAATAACATATAGCAACTGTCATTATTTATATCATCACTAATATTAGAGGAAGCCTCCATCGTCTCTATCTCAAGAGGTAGAAAATCACGTTTAAGATGCAAGAATCTAAACTCTATGATGTTGTATAAATTAAACCACTACAATAGTTCAAAATTATACTTATTATATTGATGATATAAATAATGACGATTCTTTGTATGTTATTTAGCTAGGGTGGTACGCTTGTCTCAACGACTACTTTGCACGCACGGCTTGCCCACCTCATGGGTCTCATGAGCACGCTTCGGCGAGATAGGCGCAATAACTCAACTATCATCGATTAGCGAGTGCGGGCGACCTATAGGTGAGCGATTATCACCGATTATCGGGAATCTGAAACATCCTTCATTAACTCATAATAATGAGGGAGATGAAAAGACACCCGTTATCAAAGCGAGTAAGATGAAAGGATACACTTATCAAATGAGGGTGATGAAGGGACACCCATCATCAATAGCTGCGAGCCATCCCTATAAATAGAGGCCAACCCCGGTAAAAATCGGACACACAATTCTTATACACTCTATATGATTATTCGCATATGTCGGTTTTTTTTATCATATCTTGATTATCACACGGAGTAGCCACGGGAGAAAAATTCACCGCTACCTTTGCGGTCTCCACACTTGTCACCGCCGTGCTCGGGAGGAGGAAAATTATTTATCATCAATTGGCGCCGTGCTGTGGGAGGCTGTACAAGAAGTTATGGCTCGAATCGGAAGAGTTAGGAATGTAACCGCTCCACCGCGCCCGTCGGGGATGTAGGGATCGAGTCCAACGCCGCCACTAACCACCGCAACAAAAATTTGCCTCGCCGCTCAACTCGGCGGTACTACAAGCTCGGTGGCGGTCTTAATAGCTCTACTCCAAGATCGAGCAGCTGCGGTTTCTCGGCTAACACGAGGTCCTAACCCTCTACCGAGTAGGATCTTCATTACAGTGCTGCGGGGTCTAGTCATCCACCGATAGGGCCTTCACCGCTGGAGCTTCTCTCAAACTTCTAACCTTCCAACAATGGGAACAACGCCAGCGGCTCCACTGCTGAGCTCCGGTTTCTTTAGCTCCACCTTTCCTTTTGGCTTCCATTCATTGACATCTTGCCCAAATCCATACGAGGGCAACCGTCATGGATGCTTGCGCCCTCTGTTGGTTGAGACACGGTGTTAAGTGCAGAGCAGATTAGAAGAAATGATGGGGTCGCCAAATAAGCTTAGGCTATGTCGATAAAAGTAGTAGGCAACAATCTATGGTGTTGGCAAAAGACCCCTTTTTCCTAGAAGTAATGGCGGTCCTCTTGCCACGAGACTTCAAGCGACCCGAAGATGGAGAATAACGATGGATCCTCGATCACATCGATCACCTCGGGGTTTTGTTGACTTGATGAGGTTGCAAGCTACCCAGATGCGATTATGTACAAGGCTTTTCCACTAGCAGCTCGCATGCGATGCGGGGTGGGTAGCCACTCTTCCCACAAAATCGATCCAGGTACATTTGATGATTTTTCCAAGAGTTTTTTTGCCCACTTTGCCGACAACAAACTTATTCTGGGCGCCATCGATCGATGAAATTGACCACGGAAAGGACGACGCTAAAAGATTTTATTGCACGGTTCGATAGAGCAATCTTTGGGAATCAAAGATCTGCGGATGTTTCTTTGTAGTCACTTTGCCATGATGAGTGGAACTAGAAGTCATCCTTTCAAGATGTCACTCTCAAAAACACATCGAATCGATGCATGAGTTACTCGATAGAGGAGATAAGTATGTGGACGTTGAAGAAGCCTATCTCATTACCAAAAGTATGAAAGATTGAAATGAACATGAGTCTAACAAAGGAAGATTCGGGATGAGCCGAAACTTCGAAATAATAGAGGCAAGCTCACCCAAGCGAGGCAACATCGCCCAAGTCGAGGGCAAGTGAACGAGCAAGCTCACCTAGAGTCGAGATAAAAAAAATTCCAAAGCGAGCCCACTCTGGGTGGGCGACCGAGTGCGGCGAGCTCACCTCAGGGTGGGCGACCTCACACTAAAAAAAATAATAATAATAATTTCAAGGCGAGGTCACTTGAGGTGAGGCGAGCTCACCCAGAGGCAGAGAGCTCACACAGAAAAAAAAATTTAAAAATGAGTAAATCGTTAAATTACTTCTACTTCTCATTAACGATAGTATATGAAAGTAGAGGGCTTATAAGACCGGTCAATTGCTACTGCTAGAAAAACAATTCACAGTACTCTTTGTCTAGAAAAACAAGACCGGTGCCATTTGTTTGAAAAACAAGGCCAATGAGCTTCTATCCAAAATCAAGGCGATGAGCCTATATTTAAAAATCAAGGCGATAACCAATATTTAAAAATCAAAGGCGGTAGCTACTATTGAAAATCAAGGTGATAGCCACCATTGAAAAATCAAGCCGATGAGCATATGTTTAAAAATCAAGGAGATAGCCACCACGGAAAAACAAGGCGATGAGCCTCTAATTAAAAATCAAGGCGATAAACCTGCATCTAAAAAACAAGGCGATGAGCCTATGTTTAAAAATCAAGGCAATGAGCCTCTCGATTAAAAATCAAGGCGATGAGTCTCATTAGAAAAGCAAGGCGATGAGCCTACTGTCGAGGAAAAACAAGGCGATGAGCCTATGTTTAAAAATCAAGGCGATAAGTCTCGATTAAAAATCAAGGCGATGAGCCTCTATACCAAAATCAAGGCGATGAGCCTATGTTTAAAAATCAAGGCGATGAGCCTCTAATTAAAAATCAAGGCAGCGAGCCTGCATCGGGAAAAACAAGGCAATGAGCCTCTGTCGAAAAAACAAGGCGATGAGCCTATTTTTAAAAATAAAGCGATGAGCCTGCAAAAAAAAAAAAAAAAAAAAAAAAAAACAAGGCGATGAGCCTACGTTTAAAAATCAAAGCGATGAGCCTCTGTATGAAAAAGTTAGAGAAGGCGGTCGGTAGCTTATTTCTACTTCCCATCGACAAAAGTCTATGAAAAGTAGTCTATGGGAAGTAGAGGGCTTATGATGATATAAATAATAATAGTTGATGTATGTTATTTAGCTATGGTGGCACACCCTCCTCAACGACTACTTTGCCTCACCGGCTTGCCCACCTCGTGGGTCTTATAAGCAACTTCTAACAGATAGACTACAATAACCCAACTATCATCATATTAGCCAGACGGATGACCCATGGGTGGCAGTTACCACCAGAAGAGGAGGTAGCCTTGTCTCTAATATATAATGATTGATTGCTAGCAGTGAGAATATCCAGATGATGACTCTTTCAACGACTCGCACACAATGATATTGCGTATAATGATTACGAGAATATTTGCAGTTATCGGGAATACTAAACATCCATCATTAACTCATAATAATGAGGGAGATGAAAGGACACCCGTTATCAAGCGAGGAAGATGAAAGGATACCCTTGTCAAATGAGGGAGATGAAGGACATCCATCATCAATAGCTGCGAGCCATCTCTATAAATAGAGGCCAACCCCGGGTAAAAGCAGGACACACAATTCTTATACACTTTATATGATTATGCATATCGGTTTTTATCATCTTGATTATCACACCGGAGGGTGCCACGAGGAAAAAAGCCCCACCACCTTTTGCGGTCTCACCACTATCCTTCTTTGTGTTCGGAGGAGGAGAAAATTATTTATCATCATATATTTTTAGGAAATATAATTGTTGTATATATATACATCTAAACTTTGAGTTCTATGCAAACTGACAATTAAATTTTTAATACCAATTACTGCTTCAGTATGATACATAAATTGAGTTAAGTTGTACTTATTATATACGCTACTAAGAATGTTCTCCTGTCCACCATATGCTACTTGTGTCAATCTCTCTCTCTCTCTCTCTCTCTCTCTCTCTCCTTTTTCCGATGTCACTTTGGCAGAAAAATTATGCATTGCAGAAAAAGAAAAAAAAAACTGACAATTATGCATAAGAAATAAGTTTTTTTTAAATGAAAAACTGAAATATTGATGTTAAATGAAAATAATGTATTTTTAAAAAAAAAATTATCAAAGGAAATAAATTGTAAAATATTATTATAGTTACTATTATAATTAAAATAGTATAGAAATATGATATTTTTAGATAAAAATAATATAATTTTAGATAATGAAAAACTGAAATATTGAATTTAAAAGAAAAATAATAATTTTAGATAAAAAAAAAAAGCTGAAAATTGAATTTTAAATGAAAATAATGTAATTTTTATTAAATTATAAAATATTGATTTTATTGAAAATGGGGTATTATTTGAACAAATTATGAAAATGAGGTATATTTAAAAAAAAAAAAAAAAAAGAAGAAGAAGGTATTTTGAACTATTTCACAAAATGTAGGGCTTTTTCAAGTTTTCTTTAATTAAACTGAGCCATTCACGAAATTAAAAGCCCACTCTAAATTAGCCCAATAAATAATAAATCTTGTTACTTAGCTTTGTTCCATAAATAAATAGTCTAATTAATTAAGAAGAAATTGCCATTAAATCATAGGTAGGAAATTTTCTCCTCTTAGGTTGAAACAATTTTGAAAATTGCTACTAAGTCACATTTTTTTTTGAAATTTTTTTTAAATAAAAATTCAAGAATATTCAGGCAAATACCATATATATATATATATATATATATATATATATATATATTGGAGAAAATCTACTTATTCACATAGAATTTTTAGGAAGATATTCTATTAATGTCGAGACTAGATATAAAATTTACATAGACAAAGTAGTAAATTTAATGAGTAGTAAAGGGATTAATATTGTAAAACCTAAAGAATTTTTAGCGAGAACAACTTGCGAGGGGTTAGAATGGGATATGGATAAATTTTTAGAAGCAGAAAGAAAAACCATTGCCCCAATGTGAAGCATTAACTTATAAAGACATTCATGGGAGAACTAGCTTAAGATTTATAAATTATGATCAGTTGAAAAACAATCGAGAATGAGATGAGGAAGAAAAATCTTTAAGTGAACCATTTAGGGACAATGTCCATATAGAATTAATAGGAGAAGACTTTGATTGAATCATTTTTCAAAAGAATTAGGAATGAACCTAAATAAAGAAGAACTTCTTAAATTAGAAGACCAAATGTATCTTAATAAGCAGTTAAAGAAAATGAATATTTATAATATGATTCATAACAAAATATAAGACTAGGAACTACATGTGAAGAATTAAATGATAATAGATCAGAATCTAGTTGTGAAAAGAACTTTATGGACACACAAGCTTATAGAACTATAGATGATATACCCTTTTTGCGGGCAGGCCACGCCCCTAGGCGACTTGAGCAACCGCCTAGGGCCCCGACCATCACAGGGCCCAATTTTGGCCCCTTTTTTTGTTTTTGTTTTGTTTTTAAGTAAAGATTAACCTACTTAAATGTGAAATAAGTATAAATAGAAAATAAATTCAAATTTAATATACATTATCTATTTTAATCTAGTTTTTAAATTGTAGACCGTGCAATTTTCTCTTTAAACCTCATTTTAGAAAATTTTATCTTTAATCAAAACGATTTTCCAAATTATTAGGATTTGAACAATAAATAAAAGAGCAAAGAATAAAGAACACAAGGATTTATATAGTTCTATAAAATTGATGATTTTTGTTTACAAGAGATTAGTCCTATACTCCTATATATAATAACACAATGAAAGTTTTCTAATTATAATGAAACTCTAAGGCAAAATTTGAAAAACACCATTACTTATTAAGAAAATACGGATCTCAGTATACCTTTTCGTGGGGCTGCCTTGGAGCCCCTAGGAGGGGGGCCACCTATCCCCCTTCCAACCCCCACGGCGACCTTACCACGAAGGTCGATCCGCGCTCAGCTCTACGTAGCGCAACATATTATGCTCCACATCTTACACAAATTCCAATAATTTTTTAATTGTCTCTCAAAAATTTATAATTTAAAAACATCTCAATTTATTAAGGGTCCCATTTTAATTTTCGCCTAAGGCCCCCCAAATCTCAGGGCAGGCCCTGCCCTTTTGATAAGACAGTTAAACATGAACCATTTGCGTATGGACTGGCTTTCCTCCAAGAGGACCTTATAACAAATATAATGAACCTCCACGAAGACACAAGATATGTAGCTAAAGGTAGTGAAGACCCTTAGAAAATAAAATAGAATTTCATTCAGTGTCGAAAGCACAGATTATGAATTTAACTGCCCATGACCCACAGATGTGGACTAATGTCATAGACGTTTGGAAGAATACTATCATAGGACATTATATTAGGAATTATCAAGACATGGAACCTTTAGATATGTATAGATATTTTTTAGAGACATTTTCAAGAGAAAGTACAAAGGCAATGTGGGAAGCCTATAAGTTAGAAAAGAAAGAAGAATTTGATCAATTAATTAGTTTAGGAAGCAACCTTTATAACTTTGTTAATAAAATCCAAGTATTAATTACCGGATCAGACCCAAGCTCAGGACATATGAGTATACAAAGAAAAGCTATGAGAGACTTAGAACAACTTAGTTTATATAAATGGACTAAAGGTAAATATGTTAAGAAATTTTTAAATGAATACTATTATTTAACTTCAATTTCAGGAAATACCTTTAATCAAGAAATAGGACAAAAACTTTTCATAAGCTACCAATACCTTTAGGATTAGAAATAAAGGAATCTTGGAATAACCTTGTATCGATAAAAGAACACCCGGATAAGAAATGGAGTATAGGACATAGAATACAACATGTAATAAGATGTTTAGAAGATAAATGTGTAACCTTACAAATTCAAAAGCAACTTAAGAAGAGGCGATTATAAGTTTTGTAAAGACATTTTTACACCACGAGACCTATGGAGCTTCAAAACCATAAAGAAAAGATATAAAAATGATAAAAAGGCAAAAGAAGACCTATTAAGAAAAGATATTTTCTTAGAAAATCGAACGAAAGAAAACCTTGCCTAGATGAAAACAAACATGTTAGAAAGTTTAAACCAGACAGAACTTATAAAAATAAGCTTAGTTGTTTTGTTTGTAATAGTAATGAACATTTAGCTAGAACATGTCCTAAGAGAATAAATAGTTATGATAGAAAAAGTACTTTAATAGAATGTACAAATGGAGATCTAATACAATTAGATGAATATATTTTAGACAACTAATCAATCTATAGCATAGTATCTATAGAAGACAAATTAGATTATGAACAGCAAGAAGAATCTGATTATGAAATTATAGATGAATTTTCAAATCTCAAAATTAGTGAAGAATCAGAATCTGAAGAAGAATTAGATTTAGTGCAAACTATAATACAAGAATGAAAACATAATTGGCAAAGAAAAACAAGAACAGATAATATAGCATGTTTTCTATGTAATTGGTATCTAGCTAGAAAACTTAGAGCAAAATGCTTAGAATGCTATAAAGAGGCATGTATAAAATGCTTAGAAGAAAATGAATTAATTGAGAAAGAGGAAATTAAAACAGAAATTACAACACAACAGTTAGAAATTTCTGAAAATAGAATACTAAGAATAAGAATTGAAAACATAGAAGATATGCAGAAATTATTAGTTTAAAGAATAGAAATCTTAGAATCAAATAATAAAGGTAAAGGAATAATGATAGAAGAACAGAATTTAGAACATCTGAATTACGTTCAAGTAGTATGTAATTCAGAAAAACTTAATCCAACCAAGTGTTCATTCGGAGTATCATCTGGAAAGTTTCTCGGCTACTTGGTGACCCAATGGGAGATCGAGGTAAATCCAGATCAAATCTGTTCAATCATCAATATCCCATCTCCTACTAGCATCAAAGAAGTTCAGAAGCTTACCGGAAGGCTTGTAGCTCTTAATAGGTTCATACCTCGATCTTCTGAAAAATGCCAACGATTCTACCATATTTTGAAGAAAAATAAAACATTGGAATGGACTCTAGAATGTGAGAAAGTGCTCCAACATCTCAAACAATACTTAACTTCACCTCCTCTCTTATCCAAACCAAAAGACAGATAACAACTCTACATGTACTTGGTAGTATCGTAAAGCAGTGATTCAGCGTTGTCTTGGTTCGTGAAGAAGAAGGAAGACAATTTCCGTCTACTATGTCAGCAAAGCATTAATAAATGCGAAACTCGCTTCTGACCAATTGGAGAAACTAGCTTTATCACTCATCGATTGCAACTCGAAGTTATGACCTTACTTCCAAAGCCATCCAGGTAGGTTTATCGACTACTTTTCCACGAAAGCAAATACTTCACAAACCCAAACTATCCAGGACGATTAACCAAATGGGTGTAGAGCTAAGTGAATACGACATTTTTCTTTTGTGCCTCGCACCGCCTTAAAATCTCAGTTACTTGCGAATTTTATTACAAACTTTACTCCAAATTCTCAAGCCCTGGCCGAAAAAGAACTTCACTGCTTAACGAATGGATCCAATTCTGGCACATGGGTACTCCAGGTAGACGGAGCAAGCAATATTAGCGGTACAGGCCTTGGTATTATCTTGACATTGCCAGAGGAAAACCAAATAGAACAAGCGATCGGATGTGAATTCAAGGCAACCAACAATGAAGGCGAGTATGAGGCACTCATTCTTTGGGTGAACGTAGCAAAAGAAATCGGAGTCACTCGAATAAATGTCATGATGACTCTCAACTCATTGTAAACCAAATCAATGGCACCTTCCTAGCTAAAGACACAAATATGACATCTTATCTTGAGCTAGTCAAGCAACTTTTGCGATAAGTTTGATGAATTCCAAATCACTCAAGTACCAAGGACTGATAACACCCAAGAAGATGCGTTAGCCGGCCTTGGGGCAGCCACAAATACAAAACAAAGCAAAGTTATCCCGGTGGCTTATCTTTAATGGCCATCTGTTTGGAAACCAACCAAAAGCAATCCATCAATCGAGAAGAGGAACACTCTTAGATGACTCCAATTGTCAAGTACTTAGAAAAGCGATGACTTGCCACAAAATAAAGAGTTAAACAAAAATTATATAGAAGGTCTTTATGCGGACCATACCTTCGATGTATTGACAACATCGAATCCTAATATGTCTGGTCGAGGCGCATGAAGGAGAATCACTATGGAGCTCGAAGCTTAGCACATCGTGCACTTTCCGTCGGATACTATTGGCCGACAATGCGGGCGGACTCAATTGACCATGTTAAAAGATGTCACAAATGCCAAAGGTATGCGGATATTTCCCATCTTCCACCGAGCGCGACAACCCTATCCTTTTCCTGGCCATTCATGAAGTGGGGAATGGACATTGTCGAAAAGCTACCAAGCGCACCAGACAACGCGTCTTCATGCTTCTTTGTCATGAGACTATTTTACAAAGTGGATCGGAAGCCGAAGCATTTCATAGATACGTGACCGTGAAGTTATTCAATTCATCTGGAAAAATATAATTTGTAGGTTTGGAATCCGAAAAGAAATCATAACCGACAATGGATCACAATTCATAAAGACCTTTGCATTCCAAGATTTTGTAAGGAATGGAACATCAAATTAAACTTCTCTACTCCACGGTACCCCAAGCTAATGGTCGGTGAATCCTCAAATAAAACAATCATGAAGAAATTAAAAAGAGACTCTCGAAGCCCGAGGAAAATGGGCGAGCGAACTACTTGGAGTTCTTTGGTCATATCGCACCAATCGCAAGACACCAACTGGTAAAACACCTTTCTCCTTGGCCTATGGCACGAGCGATGATACCGGAGAAACAAACATACCAACCTTCAACTACGAATGGACAAGCGAAAGCAGAATCAAAGCGGGTTATGCCGTGAGGTTGGACTTGATAGATGAGCGAAGAGAAAAACACTAATTCGCACCTGACATACCAACAAAAGATTGCCCGACACTACAACCGTCATGTGAGCCGCGAACCGGAAAAGGTGATTGGGTACTACGAAGAGCATTTCGTAATACAAAAGAGCGGTGTGCGGGTAAACTTGCGGCTAATTGGGAAGGACCATACTTAATTTCCAAAGTGGTGGGGCATGGATCCTACAAATTACGTGATCGAGGCGGTGAGAGACATAGGCAGCAGTTGGAGCGCCATCCACGCCATAATACTACTTCTAAGTATACTTCATTGTATCCTTGTTTATAATTTTATATGAGAACTATTGCTAACTTAGGCAGGAGAGCCGACGGCGAGAAAATGCCGTCGGTGACCATAACCTTTATCTCGCTCTCGGGTGTGGACCAACAGCAGGCAAAGCCTATCTAACGTTCTCACTATGAAGACCACCATTGAGAGAATCATAGGAAAAAAATGCAAGCGACCAAAAAGACAACAAAATGGATGAATCAGACATCCATCACAGTACCATCTTACTTTTCGCATTTCCATAGTTACTTTTTTTTAATACTTTAATCGAAAAGACATTGTCGACTTAAGCATCGGAGAGTCGATGGCAACAATACCTTCTAAGGCCCTAACATGTCTCGACTTTCATGAAATTTACCGGGTAAAACAAAGTGCCACTTGCAAAGTTCAAAACTTATCTCACCAAACGGAATTCATAAAGTCTTGAACTTTGGGGATGAAGAACAAACATAGATACTCAAAGGAATCATCGAAACATGTAGCCTATCGCAGAGACCATCCGAGTTACATGCTTTCCATCAAGCCATTCAAGCGGACATGATTACTCGATTCGCCATCAAGCCATTTGTAATTCAATGGTCGCGCAAAATCAAGACTAGGTTACTTTCAAGAAAGAGCATCTTCAACACGACTAGCAACATTGCACATAATGTTCTGCTAGGCTAGACCAATCGAATTAACCGTACATATGTAAATTACCCTTTATTTTAACGTCCTAAAAATAAATGCCATTCACGGAAAATTTCATACTATGTGTTTTATTATAATTAAGTAAAACTACTTCTTGTTATCAGACTTCTTGCACATCCCTAAACACTGTGGTTTTCTACAAAATGGTCCCTCATCTTTAAATTTTTCGTATTTCAATCCCTAAATTATTCGTTTTTGTGCAATTCTTCAAAAAAATTTGTTTTCTAGTTCAGAAATGGTGTAATATTTATTTTGTACATCACCTCTTAAATTCGATGGTTTTGCATTTTAGTCCCTAATCTTTTATTTTTTGAAAATCAATCCCTAAACTTTTATTTTTACACAATTCAGGTCTCTAAATTGCTCCTAATATATATTTTACATCAGCCCCTAAACTATGTGATTTTCTACAAATGGTCCCTAATCTTTTATTTTTCATATTTGAGTCTCTAAACTTTTATTTTTGCAAATCGGTCCCTAAATTTTTGTTTTTTCACAATTCGGTCCCTAAATTGCTCCTAATTTATTTTGCACTTGGTCTCTTAACTTAACTTAGTAAAATCAGTCCATAATTCTTTTGCAATTGGGTCCCACAACTCGGTAAAATCAATAGCAAAATCAATATTCAAACGTGTTCAATCAATATTCAGTAAAATCAATAGCAAAAATTAGTCCAACAGTTTTTTCATAACTCAATAAAATCAATAGCAAAATCAGTCCCTAAACTATTGGTTACAGAAGATTACCTCGAACAAGTAATAAACTTTAATTTCAATAATGCGGCTGTGTTCAAAGAAGAAGACTTGGAGAAGATTACCTAGAAGTTGCTATGAAATCTCAGATGGAGAGTGTAGACCACAGGTGAAGAAGAAGGTCAAATAGAGAATATAGACAAAACTAAAAGTTCAGGTGGACGGCAGGTGGACGCAGGTGGCTGCGGTGAAATAATTTGGGTTGAAGAAGTTTTAGGTTTTGCCAAATGCGAAATAAGAAGAGGTTTCTGCGCTTTCTTAGAAGATTGACTCTTTAGCAATGACGTGTGTATTTAATTTTTTGGTTCAGGCGCTAAAAACATGCCGCCAAATATTTTGGCACATATAGCAACGACGTGTCGTCGCTATATATGTCGTCTCTGTTTGTAATTAGTATTTAGGTCCCTCAACTTGAAATATTTTTTATTTTGGTCCTTATATTTTCTCTTTTATTTCAATTCCATCCTCTTTTATTTGTAATCTAAGTCCTTCAAGTTTTACAAGTTTAGATATATAGTCCCCAATACCATGTTTTTGTACAATTCATAGTCCTTTTTGTCTTATCTTACGTCCACAAATGTTAGAACTCCATCCAAATTCGCATTTTGACCTATAGTAATGATAGTATGGATGAAAAACATTCAAGCCGAAAAACTTTAACAACAACAAGAACGAAATTGTTATAAATTTATTTCATACATTTTATTGACGTACAACAACATTCAATCTGATTCACTATCATGATACGATTGATCCTCATCATCGTCAATGTCGTCCTCATTGCTTTTACTCGATGTTTCTTCATCTTCAAATTCTTCATGTGTGTCGTCTTCCGCATCATCGTCGTTAATAAATAAAGTATCTCTAGCAGTATCAGACGAGGCTCTCCTGATAACCGATTCTCATATCTTATCAGCTTCACCATCATCCTAGTGTAAGGATATGTTCTCTATGTTGCCAAGATCAACGATCAAAGATGAACCAGAAGAGTTTAAATTGTGGAGCAGGTATAGCTCTGTGATGTTAGATCTCATCATTTTCCACGTCCTCTTGTCATGGACTACTTGTACTACTCGTCAGTTCGAACTACGAAAAGTATCTTCAATGTAGAACACTTTTTGTGCTTGGCTAGCAAGTATGAACTGATCATCCTTGAACACCTCTGGACAAATGTCAATACTGGTAACGTTATTCTCATTTACCATCCGTCTCCCATCACACCTAAACCATTTGCATCAGAACAGAAAAATAGAAAGTACTACCGGTTCATACTGTAACTCTAGTATCTCTTGAAGTCATAGTAGTAAATCTCATACCCAATCCACAGGACGGACACACCACTGTTATAAGTTTTTTGAATATCACGATCATATGTCAGGAAGTGAACTCCTTTCACAACACAAGTCGTGGATGACATAACCTGGTGGTAACATCCACTAGCCAACGAAAACAACTCATGAGAAACTTGATGGATGTCGCTTTGGTGCTTTGCATATACACGCATGGCGAGGATTATTTAATGTTATTGAAATAAAGAATGTGGACATATTTGAAAATTTATTCGGTCGTTGTTCATTCACCTTCCTGTAGAACCAACCGTGAAAGTCTCTTCTGTGCACTAGTTCGATGTTTGGACAACCACTATTCGATAGCTCACGCCTATGGTCCCTATACAAAGCATATAAGATCAACTAATTAGTTCGTTTTACATGACAAAGTTTATTCGAGATAAATGAATAATATTTGAAAGCGAAGTCTTACTACAAGAATGACTTAATTTTAGAACAGGTTGTTCACGGACGTAAAATGTCGCTTGATTTCGAACAAGAGTAGGAAAGCGTCGTTGGTGACTTCTTTCCAATTGGGCGACAACTGCGACTAAAAAGCAGAAAGTGTGTGTGTGAAACACTAGAATCCTCGTTTACATGCGGTTGGTTGAACCTTATTCCTATGTCCTCGAAATACCTTGAACAAAAAGTTAATGGCTCGTCCACCACATATCCTTGACTATTGAACCCTCGGGCCGAGCTCGATTTACGGCGTAGTCCTTCAATTTCTTCGGTATTGGTCAAATAGATATATCCATCTCATGTATACGCCTCCTCTAGAAAATGCATTATGAGGTGAATCGTGATGTCTAAGAAAGGTGGCGAGAAAGATCCATTCCAACTTACGAGGAGGATGAGTACCAGGTGATCGTAGAAAGCCATCATGTCGCTAACTTTTAATGTTCTTACACAATGCTACTTGAAGAATGTGTACAGTTCAATAATTGTTGTGAAAATATTTTTTATTGAAGAACGCCTGACATTCGACTGGCAATAATAGTTGCATGATAAAGTGGCAATTGTGTGACTTCAACCGAGATAATGCGGCTTTCATTAAGAGCAATATTCTTTCGTAGATTAGATGCGAAGCCATCTGGAAACTCAACCGATCGAATAAATTTACAAAACTTACGATGATTTGCGGATGACATGGTGTAACATGTGGCGGGGCTTCATACACCTATTTCTGTTCTGATACAAGTGCAATTTTCTTTTGATCCCTAATTGCATCAGATCGCGCTTGGCATTGACTTTGTCCTTTGATTTGAATGGACCGTCTATAATTGTACTGAGCAAGCTGTCACAAACATTCTTTTCTACGTGCATGACATTAATATTATGTTTGAGCTTTGTAGAAGACCAATACGGTAACTCATAGAAAATGCTCATTTTTCTCCAATTCAGCTCGTCATCAAATCTCCTCTTTGTAGCACCCCTGTAGTTAGGGTGCTTTCCTGGAATTTTATGTCTGACACGGCTTAACTGTGCTAAAAAGTCTGTAGGCATTAACCGATGCAGAGGTGGTCGTCTCTCCGTCCTCCCGTCGAAGTCTAAATTGCTCCGAAAATGATGCTTGGATGGCAGAAACCGATGGTAACCCACATAAGTTATCTTATCTATCACACGGACTGACGTAGTCTCATTGTTGCACGTAAGACATGCCATGTACCCTGACCACACCAACCCGACAAACTAATTCTTCTTTGGAAAATCATTAATAGTTAACAACAACGCCTGACGCATTACGAATACCGACCGCACATTATTGGTTCCAAAGATCACGTGTGTCAATTCCATTAGCCCTCAACTCCTTCATCTCATTCACTAATGGTCGTAAAAATACATTAAAGTCCTTACCCGGTGCTTTAAGACCGGTATCAACAGAGTAAGCATGAGGTATTCAGGCTTCATGCGTAACCAAGGTGGCAAGTTATAAACTATTACAACTACTAGCAACATGTCGGCGCTGAGACTCATGTCACAGAATGGGTTGAAACCGTCTGCGGCCAAACCTAACTCGACATTACGGATCTCACTTGTAAATAGTGGATGTTTCATGTCAAAATCCCGACATGCCTTTTCATCAACGGGATGCTGCATTTCATCATCATCCCTAGACCTTCCTATACTGTACCACCGCATGAGTTTTTTAGTATCCTTCGTCATGAACATATGTTTTAGTTTGGGGGCCACGGAAAAATAGTGCAATACCTTATGCAGAACATTCTTCCTGTTCACTTTCCTGGCAAATCAGACAAGTTTGTCTATCAGCATGCTCACCCCAAAACAGTGCACAGTCGTTCTTGCAGGCGTGAAGGATCTGTAATCCAAACCAAGATTCGTCATCATCTTCTTAGCTTTGTAGTGGATGTCCACCAGATTCATGTTTGGGAAAGTTAACTTCAGCAATTTCAAAAGATCATCGATATACTTGTTTGTCCATTTGTTCACAACCTTAATATGCATCAACTTTACTAAAAAATTTAAGGACGAAAATGATGAAACTCCCGAGTATAGTTCTGAATGCAAAGCCTAAAACAATTTGTCATAGTAACCATAGGTGTTTGTACCAGCATGCTCATTACCGACTACGTTGTCCATGACATCCGTTATATCATCCTCCACACCAGCTCGCTCATTCTGTCTATACACATTCACAGTTTGAACCTCGGTCTCGGCATGATATATCCGGTGACATAACTCTCTCAAAACCATTACGAAATATGTGAGCTTCGACAATTTCTAATGGATGTGTGAGACCATTTAAACATTTTTTACACGAACACTTAATCCTTCCTCCGCATCATTTACATATGGCCTCGCTTCGTTTATAAATGCCTTCAAACCGTTCAAAAATCTACAGATTTTGTGCGATTTCTAATTGTTGTCCAACTTCTATCAATATCCATAGTTGAAAAAGACTATATTCTCACAAATACAATAAGGATAATAGATGGAGATGAATAAATGAAATGTAAAGAATGTGATTATGGCAAAAATGATAGATTTGGAATTTTTTTTTCATGGATGGAAATGGAAATATTGCATAAAAATAGTACACAAATGCGGGATGATGAGTTCAAAAGGAGAATCTATAGAGGCGAAAAATATCTTCGTTGTAGGAAAAATGTCGTCGCTATATACCAACTCACATTTTACGAGAAAATTAATGACTCACGTGATGACAAAATCATCAATACGTGTATTGCAATGACACGTGTTGTCGCAATAGACCGTAATTAGGCGCCAAATTTCTCGCCAATCTTGAATTAGGTCTAAAGCGATGATATGTGTCGTCGCAATAGACCACATTACATTTTATGAGAAAAATCATGATTCACGTGACTGATAACATCATCTACATATCTATTGCGACGATACATGTCGTCGCTATATAGCACAACAAAATGGCGCAATTTTTTTCCCGCCATTTGGAAAAGTAATTTCTTGACGACATAAAACGACGTCGGTATAAATTACACGTAATAGAGATGACATTTTATAGATAGCAACGACAAATGTCGTCGTTGTAGATATTGACATTATAGCGACGACATTTCTTTGTCGTCTCTATTGTCTCAGTGTCAAAATAGTGATGGCAGCGGGGCGGATCGGTCTGATCCATATCCACCCCACAATAATTGTAGGAGATCCAAATTTACCCTGTGATCCGCCATTTTTTTGGACGGATCGGGGCGGATCGGATACGGATCGGGGCGGATCAAAGCCACGATCGATATCGTATCTTGAACATTTTTTTTTAGCTAAGTCCAACCACATCTAAATTTTAATTTAAGTCTCAAATCTTTCATCTATTTATTATTTATTTCTATTTTTTTTCAAACGAGGCGAATCGGATCAGATCATATCAGGTTTGATCCGATCCACCATGCGATCTGTCCTGATCTGTTTCGCTGATCTGCAAATTGGGAAATTTTCACTCCATTCGAACTGGGTATCCATCAAGTTCAGGGCGGATCGAATATTTTTGCAATCCCTATACCAAAAGGGACGACATTTTGTCGTCGCATTTGGTGTCGCCGCTATAGACATATTTTCTTGTAGTGTTGGGCAATTCTTGAAAATGTGTGTTGTTATGGTGGTGGTATATGGATGTGATGGTTGTGGTGTGTGGGGATAGGGTGGGTGAGAAAGTAGATATTTTGTACTTTTTAAAAGTTATGACACATTTTTTTGCAATTTTTTTTATTTTTGTTTATTGAAAGTGGAAGGCAAATCCAGTCAAAATCATCAATGGGGACATGATTTATAATTAAATGAAAAGTTGAGAATGTCTGGCGCTAAAAAAATAGATTAATAAGAGATTAGTAATAAACTGTAAAAGTTGGAGATGAAAACCGCAATTTTTTCTTAAAACTACTGTGATATTTGTTTTTTTCATCGAAGAAAGACCAATTGCGCACCAAAACATATATGTTAGTGACTTTTGTACCAAAAAATAAATATTAGAGACCATTTATGTATTGAGGAAAAAGGTTATAAACTATTTGCCCTAATTTCCCTAAATAATTGTCTGAACCAATTATTAAAATACTAACTACACATACTCATGTAAGTCAAATGTATGACTCGTAATACTAACTATACATGCTCATGTAAGTCACAAATTACTAAATTTAGACAATTAATGAGTTACCATTCTTGTTTTGTATTGGTAGAGTGAGTTAATTGACTAGTTAGAATCAATTGAATCGTTTTTGGGTCGAGAATCGTTTTGGACCCAAGATCAAAGGAGGCCATTTTTATTTAAAAAAAATGTGGATAAATTAGCTCAGTACGAAATTTTTACTAAAAAATTGAAAATGATGCTCAAAATTTTAATTAGTTAAAAAATACAGTTTATTACTTTTTACTGAAAAGGTGACATAGTATGTCACTTTTTAATAAACGAACTTAATTGACATTTTAATTAAAAAGTGATACCATTTCACTTTTTAAATACACAAACTTAATTTATATCCAATGCAAACATAGTATGGATTAATATTGAAATATCAATTCAAAGTTTTTTATAAGCTCGTTATATCCTTAAAAAAGTATTCTATTAAAAAATTCAAATTAGATCATGTGCAACCTTTACTTAAAAAGTAACAAAACATGTCATTTTCTTATCTAGTACATTAATCCATATTCAAGACAAAATTATATATTAATGTTTGATCATCTTCAATAAGACATGTCACCAATAATGCACAACAAATATCAATTTAGAACAAAAATAACTAATCCATAGAGACGTTTGTGATCCAAAGTTGTTCGTCACTTTGTATCTATTGTTCATCATATCACTTTTCTCGATAATTCAAAATGCCACAAAGTGTGACATTTTCATTAAAAAGTGACAATACACAAACTTAATTCATACCCAACATAAAAAGAGTAGGATGTAATATTGAAATATCAATTAAAAAGATTTTATAAGCTCGTTATATCTTTTAAAAAAGTATTCTATTAAAAAAATGAAAAATTACATATATGACTAATATATATACCAAATCTGCAATTTCTTTGGATAAAAAAAAAAAGATCCCAATACTATTTTAAATTCCAAAATTATCAATATTACTGGATATTAATTGTAAACGGTCATTGCTCAATTTACCATTTTGATTTGGCAGTTTCATCAGTTACAAATTGGATATTCCCAAATCCTATACTCATCTCATTAATTTATTCTGAATCATAACAGCATCATTCATCATTTGTATGAAGAAGTATCAGTTAAAGCCAAAGAAAAAATTTAGCATCTTCTATTATCACCAATAAGAAATCCGTGATTCATGCCGAAAGTTTGAATTCTAAAAAAAATTAATCATCGGTCATCTTCATCATCAATGATTATCAGATTCTAAAATCTTAGATATTGTTTCCCATTTTCAAGGCGCTAACGGGTTAGTATTCCCTGGTTATATTTGAAAGTAATACGATAATTGATATGGAAGTTTGATTACATTTTGTGCCTGAATGATTTCAAAAGAGTTATTGAATTAATTTTGTGCAATTTTGAAAAATGTAGGAGTTGCTGGGCAATTCAACGTTCTCATTCCCAGAACAGTTTCTTGAGAAAAAAGGGACTAATAATTAGATTCTACTTGAGGTCGGTTTATTGTACTATTTGGTAACAATTAGACTGTCTTTATGTTTAGAAATTGCTTAATATTTTTACTAAAAGATAAATTTTATCAAATATAGATGTTTCTCGTAATACAAAATTAATGGTTTTGTAAATTAGAATGTTCAAAAAAAAAAAAACATAATAGGATTTTCTTATGCATTAATTATTCATTGGTTTCATGGTCCTATATGAAATAAGAAATGTAACGTTTGGAAATGTATCTCAGGTGTATGACACACCATAAACCGAGGGCATGGGCTGGATGGATTGCAATGGCAGAATGGTGGTATAATTCTTCCTATCACACTGCTATAAAAATGACACCCTTTGAAGCTTTATATGGAATTTCTCCCCCTCAGTTAGCCATAGGCCCTTACCAGCAGACTAATGTGGCCTCGGTAGAAGAAATTTTACAGGAAAGGTACAAGATGGATCAGACATTAAAGGAAAATTTGGCACAGGTAAGAGCTAGGATGAAGTTGTATGCTGACAAGAAAAGAACAGAGAGGCAGCCCAAGAAGGGATTGGGTTTATCTAAAACTACATCCTTATCAAAGAACAATCACAGTTACAAGGATCAATCATAAATTGAGTCCTAGGTATTATGGGCCTTACCAAAGTTGAGAAAAGAGTTGGAGCGGTGGCATACAAGTTGAAGTTACCACCTTATTCAAAAATCCATCCCGTCTTTCATGTTTTATTGTTAAAAAGAAGGTGGGAGTTAAGGTAGTGGGAGTTAAGGTAGTAGTAGAAGAACGACTACCAAGACAACTGTCATTTGAAGAAGAAAAAAGCAACTGTAATTAATTGTGCAAGCTAAGATATTTCGGAAGAACAATCAGCAGAACACATTGGTTGATTAAATGGGTGATGAGACATTAGAAGAAGCTACATGGGAAGATTCGAGCAGTTATGAAGGACTATCCAAATTTTAAACCTTGGGGACAAGGTTTAGCTAAGCAGTGGGGTTGTCGAATCACCACATCGATTTGTAGGAGAAATGGAGGGAACAACTGAACTAAGAGAGGAGGAAGACGAAGACCAACACCAACAAAGATTAATCGAAATTTGAAAGGGAAGAAGACGACGTCATTTCACAACCAATTGCTACGACATCGTTTTATTTAATTCAATTAAGTGCGTAAGTAGTTTACGCTTTTGTTTAATCGCATTTTGGAAAACACGTTTACATGTAGCGCTTATAAAAGCGTTTGGAAATGGAGGAATCTGTAATTTTTGTCAAACAAACTTTCTTTGAATCCGAAATTCTCTTCTTTTCTATCAATCTTACTTCTTAAATTCTCAATCCCATTCAAATTCGATTGTCGGTTGGTGAAATTGAGTTGGAAATCACATTCACTCCATTATATTCATTCTAGTAGTGGTTGAGCTTAAATTCGCCTAAATTGAGTTCCACTATTACGCGCCTTGTAGCAGTTGGTGCAAGCTACATCTAAAGACCGCCGCAACCCGAGGCTCCATTCCGGATCGCGGATCTACGGCGCGCCGTCTTGCGCTACCGATCTATGAGTGGCTCAAACCGGTGGTCTTGGCTGGATCTGGCGCACCAAATCTGCGAGCCTCGCAGCAGATTAGCTAATGCACGCAGACAGATGATCCGGCGCACTAGATGCACTTGCGGATCTCCCACAAGATGGATCTTCTGCGCACGAGATCTCCACGACGCAGATCTCCGTGAACTTTCGGGTTTTTTTTTTTTTTTTACCTTCAATCTTTGATCATTACAAAAATTAACTTAGTCCCATTTTAGGGCTCACAATTAAATCTATTTTGCAATAAAAATTAAATCAAGATGATGGAGTCGTAATCCACCAATCTTGTTACAGACTCAAAATAACGAAAAACAATGAACAAGTGGGGCCACAAAATAATTGGATCACAGTTTAAAATAATACCAATTATTCAAACAACATATAAACAAATAATCCTAGACATCGCTCGACTAGAACATGCAATTGTTAGATCTAGATAATATAACAAATACGTGAACGATCTAGACCGCTGTGATACCACTTGTTGGAAACTGGCACGAGAATTAGCCAGAAAATAATTTTTTTTTAATTCAATAAAACCAGGATCTTTGCTAGGCGTTCATGTATTTATTATAATTAAAATACTAATGGATTAGTATTATACCTGAATCGATAAACGATATTTGATTCACGAACTTGTTGCTTTTGATTCACGAACTTGGTGCTAACAACGTTCAAGCCTTCTATGGTATTCTCCCAAGTCTAAATTACACCGGCGTGTGGGCACCTTTTAATTAAATAAAAAACTAAACTAATTTCTGGACTGGTCAGATCTAGAAAACTGAGAAGCTAAATTTCTTCTCTTTTCTTGACTGAATCAATCGGAATGAATTTACATCACAAGCAATGTGATATAAATAACGGCAAGTGATCTGATTGCAAACAACAACAAGAGTCCTGATTGCATCCAAGTCCAATTAGTTTAGGATTGATTTAATTGCACATGTAATCCCTGAACTTATATCACAATTACAATTAAGTCCAAAACTTTTATAGTAACTGTGATTAAGTCCAAAATTTTATAGAGCTACCACAGGACCTGATCGAACATATATTTTCCAAGCTCCAATAATTAGATTCTGTCTAGTCGACCTTAGACCCCTCAATCTAATTATTAGTCTTTTGCTTTTTTCACTAAAGGCAAGAGGCTGCACTCTCGGAATATATAAAATTACAGAAGCTGTAATACTTTCCTCTGACCTACCGTATATATAATTCATCCCTGTCTGAGATACGATAATTAGGTATGAGCATAAATAACCGTTTTGCCCCTCTAATTATTCTCATTAACTTTAAGTTACATTTTCTTCAACGGTCCTGTGAACTAATTTACAGATGTCGAAGTTTAGCTGTCACTAAACACTGAGCTCAGATTTATAACCATTCAACATAAAATACTTAAGTTGTCACTCGACCCATTTTTCAAGGCGACAGTTCCCGACACGAATTTGTGTTCTCTACTTCGCTCATTCTCAAACTTCCAACTCACCGAGATATTTGATCAACTAAATTGATCTCACCCATTGGTGAATCAAAGAACCATCAAACTAACGAAAAGATATACACAATCCTGTCAAGGGATTTAGATGAAATATCCGGTGATCAAGTGGAATTTAATTATTCGCACGGTCATGCTATATAATTAAATTCGACACATAGTCCGTTCAATACACTCCAAGTGTACTAGTGTCACCATTAATCTATTTCTGCGATAAGGACAAATCACAAATCCGAATAATTAAATAGTCAACACTACAACCTTCCGGTACAAGGCGCCAACCCTTATACATTAGTTGTGAATAATTTTATTGATGATCAAAATATAAGTTGTGTTACACTATGTTTCTCAACGCAAGCATCAAACTTATATTGTCACAAGTGATCATTGACACTTTGTTTACATACTCAATATTAAACAAATACAATAGTAATAAATGAATACAAACCAAAGTTTTATTCAATATAAAATTGTCATTTCATCACAGCAAAATTATACTATTTGGGCATACAACCCAACAATTCTCCCACTTGCCCTAGAGTATAATCTTAAAATACATATACCCCAATGGCAAAGAGTAAATCAGCATATAGTTCCTTGTTCTCCGAAGGAACTTAAGAATATGCTTTACAATCATCCAATGTTCTAGTCTTGCTAGACTGATAACGAGTTATCACACCAACATCATAACAAATGTAAGGAATTGTCGTATCATAATATCATAACAAATGTAAGATCTTAATTATTTGAGGTTACTTAATGAGATATTAAAAGAGTGAGAATTGTCATATCAATATTGTGCTCGTTTTGTAACCCGTATTGAATTACGTGAAAACGAATCAAGAAAAAGTTGATTCGAATATATTTGAAGCTCAAGATTTACAAGTCTAAAGGAAACATAGCTTAACTAAATAAAGGACTCCACCATATTGAGTGTTAAATATATTGGGATTTAACTAAGTTGGTGTGACTTAATTATATTATATATTAAATTCATCACTTCGATGCGGGTATCCACCCACGCGTTTGGCTAATGTGTGTTATGGGTTTGATATGTCTTTAATATTAATCACAATTGTGTTTTGTACCACAATTTGGACTAGTGTATTAGTTATGATCTACATAGTCTTGGATTAAACAATTAATTGATATTTGGTAGTTTTAATTGTATTAAAATTTGTTTGTTTATTAAACAACTAAGATAAGATAATATCCCATATCAACAATGTTTTATGAATTTATTCTCTCATCCAAAATTCTATAGTATAATCATAAGTCTATTCAACTATTTATTCTTAATTAAACACTATCAATTTTTTCTATAAATACATGCATTCACCTAATCAAAAACACATTAAAAAGCAAGGAAAAGCGGAATTCAACCCTGATGGGTCTCATTTTGGAAACTTATTTGGGTCACCAATGGCTGGAATTTCAACCTATTTTTTTACTATGTTTTACCCCTATATGTTATCAATAAGCAGTCCAATTCGTTTTGTTGGTCATAAAAGTTCGCGTCATCGTAGATTGACTGTTAGATAAATTAAATTTCCAACATGGTTTCCTAACAAACTTACATTCTGGACTAATAATAATATTTAATTAAGACTTTAGGAGGCCTTATTAGTTGTCCCTAGTAGTTAGAATGCAATTTAGCGTATTTTGGGAGTAATTAAATTATTTTTTAAGTTATTATAAGTTGTTGATCTTATATAATGTGTGGATAATAAGTAGATTATAAGTTATGAATTTAACAAAATGTGTAAATAAAAAATATGTTTGATTAGTTTAACCAGCTTAAATTATAATTTAAGCTGCTATACATGCTCTTAGAAAAGGCTCATATTGGCAAAATTCGAGGCATATGATTAGCTTCTAAAAGGTTAGAGAGTATGATTATTTTATGCAAGTTGAATTTAATTTGATTTGATATTTTGCAAGTTATGGTGAAGTAATTTTCATTATCACGAGACATACAACTTATTTGATTTTTCAAGCCTATATTAGTTTAATATTGCATTATATGGAGGCAAGTATGTTTTAATTGTGTGTATGGCATTAGTATGTCATTATTTACATAATTACAGACATTCAGTTTTCCCATATGTTTATGTCATACTACATATGCATTCCAATTAAATTATGTAATTGTTATCACTTGAAATATATTATAGGTAATTATATTACCACCACATATTTTATTTATTATACCACATTATAACTACACATCAACTAAAATGTATTGTTAATACATACACCACAACTAGTTTACAATAATAGTCCTAACTCAATAAAAAATTAAAAAAAGAAAAAAAAACATTACAAAAGATTAAAATGTAGTGTACGCACCATCCCAAAATCATCATTTTCTTTTGATTCTCTCTCTAACCCATTATTTTCTTTTCCTTCTCTTTCTAACCAGATAAAGGCCTGGTTCTATTTTCTTTCGAGAAAATGGTGATGAAGAATCTGAAGATCAAGACATCAACCTGCGAGAGAATAGTGAAGGAGCTGCACTCCTATCAGAAAGCAGTTGAAAGGGAAGCCTCCAAGACCGCAAACATGAAGGCCAAAGGTGCCGATCCATATGATCTTAGGCAATAGGAAAATGTGTTGGCTGAATTCAGGATGATGATTCCTGACTACCGCAAGCGTCTAGAGGGTGCTCTATCCGACCTTAAAGGAACTCTGGTTGAGTTGGAGGAGTCGGATCAAAAGGAAGGCCCTGAAAATGAAGATGCACGAAGTATCATAACCGAAGTTGAACAGTTATTTCAAACTTATAAAACATAGATTTCTTATCTCTCATTGATGGAATTTTTATCAAGATTATCTTTGAGGAAAATGAAGTGGTTTAGGATTGACAGTATATCTGTGACCATTTACATTGGATTTCTACACTATAAACCATTTATGTTAACAGGTTCTGCCTGTGGGCATAAGCCACGATGGTTGGTTAAGTGCCTGGAGTTTCTTTTGACAAAGTTGAAATTATGACGGAATAATATCAATGCATGTGAAATGCTAATTTCAATGTACAAATGAGTTCTCAAATGTCAAGTACGCACCGACTAGTTAATATTTGTACGATTCTAGTTGTCGGTCAAATGGAATTTGCTAAATTATGACGTTCAAAGGTCTTTGTAAGATCGTTCTAGAAGAGAGCTTGACTTCATAAGAAGGGGAATGGGGCGGCAATAGACAGTTAAGAAGATTATTTAGTAAAATATACAGTGTTACTTGCAGTCTCAAGTAGAAATTACATTATAGGAATATAGTTGGTATTGGTCGACACCATGTAAAAAGCTAGCAAAGAAGCGACAATGTTGTTGACTGCCAACGGTATATTAATCAAGTGAGCCTTGTAAAATTTTTATATAAGATGGATGAATATGTGGTTAATAGATAACATCAATTATAAACACATTCGTCCATGAAAGGGTTAATCTAACACCTATATGAGATCCAATTAAATCAAAATTATCCAAGATAAGGCAAATTTAGTGGAGAAAGTACCCTCTACTGATTACATACTACTTACAGTAGTATAGAAGAGAAAGACGAGTCAATCGCGTGTATGCTTAATAGGAGAATTCTCCCTAGGTTAACAGATTGGAAACAAGTACCCATATTTTGATTTCCAGTGGTTTGGATTTTGCTAAGATATTTATGGGAGCTGTTAAAGTTCTTTTGCCCTCCTTTATTTTTTATTTTTATGCTTGTGGTTTACTTACAAACATTTATTATGTTGGTTCACGCAGTAATCGACCAAGATGATGAAAAGCTGAAAGACGTGAGAAATAATTACGGTGATGAAGTGTACGATGTTGTTATCTCAGCTTTGACTGAGGTAAACAAATATAACCCGAGTGGGAGGTAATTGGCAATTGGTAATCAACATCATAGCATCTTGACATAAGAACAAATGAAAAAATATATTTAATACTGGTTCGTCAACATAAGAACAAATGAAAAATATATTTAATGATCTAAAATGAAGAAGACAAATGATCTAAAATAAAAGAGACTCGTTAAGAGTTTAAGATAATAGTTTCCTGTGTAGCAACTTCTGTACCAATCATCTTTTTAAATGCCTCAATTTGTACTTTATACGGACTCTCCCACTCACTTGCAATATTATCTCTTCATTTGTACCAATTACATGCCACAGGTGGAATCGGACAATTGGGTTTCAAGTTAACCTACATAAGTAATAAATTAAACTAACAACACTAATTTTACATTAATGAAATAAAAAAGACTTGTTAAAATGAAATACCTGACCAAAGTGATTGCCATTCACAAAACCCAATGAAATAATCTTATGACTTAATGATGGAGGGGGTGGAGAGCACAATGGTAGAAATGTCAAACACTATACATATGATAGATGGACAAGTACAACACCATACCGAGATGCTATCAAATGGCCTATATCAGGCATCGTCAGCCATCGGTCAAACGGGGCACCATCATTAAAGTAATCCAAAATGTATAACAATTCTTTCATCCATTCATTGCCCCCATATAATTTTTTGTAGGCTTCACAATTAGAATTCATTTCAAATATTAGGTCACGACAAATCTGACTCCAAGCTTCTTCTCCCAATCCAAGTGAACTAGCCACTGCTCTAAAACCGCAATTACCATCGGACTCAACATTAACAATGTTAAATATACACTCATTGACTTTGTCATAGAAACAAGTTGAATATTGGTCAAAACTATATATACGGGTACGTGAAACTTTAAGTTTTCCCTTTCTTTGAATTTTGATAGAGTTAGCGGTGCTACGAGAATGACTGTCATTACATGACTCAATAATTTCAAAATATGAAAGATCCCTTTTGGTTGAAGTATAAACCTTCGATGAAGGTCTACCCTTGGTTTTAACTTTCTCAGCAGGCGGCACCAATGAAGTAGTGGAGGGTTCATATGTTTCTCGTAACTTCATTTTAAAATGTAGTTTACCTGGATCATCGCATGCATTGAAAAATCTTTGAATATTCTGTAATTCAACTTCAATATTCAACTTGGAAGAAACCTCATTTGATGGAACTAAAATGTCTAATTTTCTCTAGTGCGGGTGCACAACTGATAGTGGAATTGGGCAACTTGTAACTATATATTTTGAAATCTCACATGCACATGGTAAACCATGTGTGGACCTAAGAGTGCAACGACAAGAACTTTTGTCCAAACCAATGTGTTCTGCTTGCTTTGACTCACCGTAAATAAGATCCATTGCGTTCTTGGACACGAAAACTCGCAACTCC
This sequence comes from Forsythia suspensa, assembly GCA_023638005.1. Taxonomy (NCBI): domain Eukaryota; kingdom Viridiplantae; phylum Streptophyta; class Magnoliopsida; order Lamiales; family Oleaceae; genus Forsythia; species Forsythia suspensa. The sequence continues at coordinate 13,777,590 of CM042675.1, forward strand.
CTGAAAAGGTTACGTTTGAAGTTATGTTGAACCAAATTCATGCTTTGCTCAAATGAAGCATTTATCTGAGTGGACTGCAATTCCACAAGGTAATGCATGACTTTCCATGAAGTTTCAAGATCACCTTATGATGAACCAAGGTGTTTTTTCAATTTAGAATGTGCACTCTCAACCCTGTAAAGATATGAAAATTTTGAAAAATTAATTAAATTTTTTTTTTAAAAAAAACAAATAAAAATTATAAACTATTACACAATTACCTGTTTGTCGTGACATTACCGAAGTGCGTAATTTTATTTGTCCAAGCGGCAACGAATTTCTCCTCGTATTTACTCAACCAAGATCCTTGAACATAATATAATGCCTTCGGAAATTGTTCAAATTTTTGAGACAAAGTTTTGGCCAAATTCTCATATATCTCCTCTGTGTTAGATTCAACAAGTGCGCTCCAACTCTTACAAAAAGTATCCCACACTTCTTTTAGCTTAAAAAACTTCTTTGTGTTGGCGGATATATTTTGGATATATGCCATCCGCATAATAGATTTTTAGCGTTAGGAAAACATATTTAATTGCTTGAATAAGAGCCAACTCCCTATCCGTGACAAAGACATGAGGCAAAATGTCTTGATTCATCAATATTTTCAACTTTTCATTGCCCAAGTCTAATTTGCTTCCCGCTCAAATTCTATGAACACAAAAGCAATAGAAAAAAGTCAATTGGGTCAAGTAACTCCAACTATCTCAAAAAGAGGACGTCGATACCGGTTGTTTTTGTAAGTACAATCCATGATAAGCACACGTGGAAAGGCATGTAACAATTTCACAGATATCGGGTTTGCGAAGAAAAGGTCTCTAACTTCATCAGTTTTTGCATAAGACATATTCCACTCGATATAATTATATTCTCTCAACTTGCTCATTAATCATTGCATTTGTGCTTTTCCGCCTTCTCAACCAATCTATGTCTTGCACGTGCATTGTGAATGGTTCTCATTGTGCTAACATTCTTCGGATCCCCTTTCTTTCAAAGTCATTAATATGTTCCTCGGTTTTACCAAGCTTTTTGACAAATCTATTAAAATATTATTCTCTTCACTTGTTAATCTTGCCACATGAGGATGCCCTTCCAAATATTGAGCAGCAGGGTGATTGTGTATTCTACAAAGTACCTAAACCATCCAATCGTCCTCACTTGGCAACTTGACACCGTTTAGATCAAATGGACACTCACATTTACGTGTTCCAACAGACCTCTTCCGCTTTGGTTCATGATCAGAATGACTTTTACGCTCATTATATTTTCCACCACCCTCACATCCAAATCGTATTCTAGGTTTGCATCCAAACCCACCACGCTCGTAATGTTTCACAACAATAACCAATGACCTCTTCCGCTTTAGTGAGGCTTAAAAAGCTAATTTGAACATCGGTGTCTATCACAACATACAAATAAGTAGCAGTTAAGATTCTACTCAATCCCATTCCAAGAAGACCCAATGCCCAGTTGAGGCACCACATTGGAATATACATCTTTGGTTTCTTCATTTTAAGCCACATGAAACATGGGTAAGCCAAAGAAGTAAAAACAGGAAGTGTGGGATAATAGATGTAAACAAATAAAAAAAAAGGCAGATTTTGAGGGTCAATATAATTAGAATTTGATAGACAAAACATATCAATCACAGTTGAGCAAAACACAACACAATATCAAAGCTTCAAAAAAATTAAGAATGCCTTCATGAAGATTTCAAAATAAATCTTGAATCCGTTTACCATAAAATCAAGAATGCCTTCATTAATATTTTCCCAAACTACTTTTCTCCAAATGAGTTCTCTCCAAGAGACAATAATAAGATAAATTGCAAAGAAACGTAACAATACATAAAGGGCTCAAACAAATTGGAATCAGGATTCAAGAAAAAGCCTAACAACAAATTATTCAAAAATATTAATCAAAACTTATAATTAAGCTAAGAAAAGAAAAGGGGTCTGAGAAAGAAAAAAAAACTCTTCAATTTGGGATACAACCAAGGGAATGAAAATTGAGGGAAAAACAATAATCATCATCATTGTCGAATTAATCGATTGGATAAATAATTGGAAAAAAAGAAGATGATGAAATTCAAACCTGATGAGGAGATTATGCAACTCACGGCAACTCACGACATTGGAGGTTTGAGGAAAGATGAGAGATTTGGAAGAAGAGGATCGGTTGAGAGCAAATTCATGAGATTATCAAACTAACAGCAACACACGGCACTGGAGATTTGAGGAGAAATGAGAGACTTGGGAGAAGAGGATCGGTTGCAGATTTTTTTCTTTAATTTGAAGACAAACCATATATGAGGAAAATTTGTGTGTAGAGGTGAAAAACCTCCGATCGGTTGATTAAAAGATTTGAGGATTAAAAGATTTAAGAGTTGTGGTGTAGGTAGAAATAATAAAAAAAAAAAATCAAAACAATAAATCTAATGGTTATTTATGTCATTTTATTTATGACTATTTTAGTAAATAAGAAAAGTGTGGTGGGATAAACAAAAATAGTTGTGGCAATATAATTACCCATATATTATGGGATAGCGAACGAATAAGTGTGGTTTTACATTTATTTGGACCATCAAAAGTGGACGATTGTAAGTACTCTTAAGTGATTTTCTACTTAATTGTGTGTTGATTTAATTGTTTTAGGTCAAAACCTGAGATCGGATATAATTGGAGTAAAAACAAAGCAAAATGAGCAAATAAGGACTAAAAATGCAAGAAGACTTGGAAATGAGGACTAACATGCAAACATTCAAAAGTTAAGGGACTTGAGTTGCAAATAAAAGAGGACAAATTGAAATGAAAGAAGAAATCAGAAGACTAAGAGGATAAAATCTAAAGTTGGAGGTCCAATGTTACAAATTTTAAATGATTCAACTAGGCGATCGCCCAACTTATAGCTGGGCGAGCGCCCAACACTGTGAAAGTAAAGCAGAAAGCAACACAGCAAACCTGGGCGATCGTCCAGTGTAAATTTTGGCCAGCGATTTTTTATTTCCTTTTTTAAGTTTGACTTCAACTAAGAAACGTTTTGGACGCGATTTTCATGATCTTTTTGGATCTTTTGGGATGCAATAAGGACACTATATATATGAGTTATTAACTCATAATTAGGGGTTGGTGAATTCTTTGGTGAACAAAAGAGAGAGAGAGAGAGAGAGAGAGAGAGAGAGAGAGAGAGAGCGAAAAACGACGGTGAGATTGAAGATTGGAGCGGGAAGATGATTTCTTGGTGCAAGATACTCAACTTTTGTTCTCTTTTATTCAAAATCCGATTATGTATTCAAAAATCTTCATCTTCCTTTTTCTCGAATTATGAGTAGCTAGATTTAAAGTTTGGATGAACGATGTAGCTCAGTTTTAATTCTTGAATTTCAAATCTCAAGTTTTCATTTATAAATTCTTTAAGTATTTTATTTTACTTCTTTTCTTAATGCTTGAAATAATTGACCATTATTTGTTATTGATTTTGTGGATTGTAATGAACTGAGAAGTAAATTATTAATCTAGACCACGTAGTAAAATTCGACAATTGGATAAAAGGTAGAGATACACTTTTATTATTGCTGCGTCTCGAATTGGATTCTTAGGAGAATTAATGCATCTAATTAAGGACCACTCGATTGTATAATTTGACTTAATTAGATAGGAGTAATTTGAACTCGAGAGAGGTAAATTAGGTTAAATTCGTGAATTCGACCGAATACAACTTTAGGAACAAATCTTGAAAGGAGAAATTAGAGATGACAACTATGGTGAATTCGTTTGTCCAAACGCTTTAACCACCATTCTTTTCTAAATTCTTGTTATTTGCTTTCACATACGTTCTTATATTATTTCCTTAAATTCATAGTTCTAGTTTAAATCTTTCAAATTAACTCAATTCAAATTGTTTTAAATAGATTAGCATTAAGATTAATTTAACTAATACTTAAATAAGATAGTCTTCGTGGGAACTATAATCCGGACTCAATAAGTCCACTTTATTACTTTTGTGCGATATTGTACACTTGCAATCACAATATTTTCACAACAAGTTTTTGACGCCGTTAACGGGAACCATTCTTATTTGATATTAGTTTAGATTAATTGTTAGTGTTAGTTTAATTTATATTCTATTTTCTTTGGTTATTTGATTGTTATTTTTTATTATTATTATACTTTTTGTTTTTCTTCTTAGTTTCCTTACTACAGAAAGGAGTGTTTGTTGCATGCTCCGTACACAAGGCATAAATCTTAAAACTTTTGATCCTGAGATTGAACGTACTTTCAGACAAAGACGTAAAGAACACAACAAAAAATAGAAAGATCAGCAACAAATTCACATGGCAGATGCACAAGTAAGAAGAGAAGCTGAACAAGAGACTGGAAGAGCAGCCGCTATAGATGTAGCCTGTTTGGTAGCTCAGCAAATTCAGCTACATGAAGAAGAAGACGAAGATGACGATGGAAACATGCCAATGGCTCAGTTCTTAACTCCGGCAGCAGCTCCTGATCGTTCAAGCACAGTCTATCCAACTTTTAGTCGGAACGACTTTCAATTAAGGGCCAATTTGATTAATCTCTTCATCAATAACCTGCAGTTCTATGGAAGTACCAATGAAAACCCGAATACTCATCTCTCCAGATTCTTACGGATGTGCCGCAACTTTCACTTTCAATGAGTGAATGAAGATGCCGTCAGACTTCGGTTATTTCCTTATATATTGAGGGATAGGACTCTAGAATGGTTGGACTCAGAACCTCATGCTAGTATCACCACGTGGGATTCCTTGGCTAGAAAATTCTCTAACAAATACTTTTCACCAGCTAAAGTAGCCAAGATGAAGCTGAAAATCACGTTTCAGCAACTGGATGGAGAAAAGTATCATGAAGCTTAGGATAGATTCAAGGAGTTGCTCAGACAATGTCCAAACCATGGAATTAAAAAGAGCCAACAAGCTCAATATTTTTAATATGGGCTATCTCCTTAATCTAAATCGATAGTGGAGGCCTCTGCAAACGGGTCCATTACTATAAAAATGTCATTGAAGCAATGGATCTATATGAGTTGATTGCTAACACACATACTATGTTTTCATCTGATCATACCACTCCAAGAAAAGTAGTAGGTATACATGAGATTGACGGTCTATCAGCTACAAATGCGAGAATTTGTTGTATTGACAAAGGTAGAGCTCTAGGTCAGAACACAAACTCAAAGAGTGAATGCAATCCAATCAACCATCATGTGCGAAAATTGTGGGGCTAACCACTCGACGTCAGATTGTATATTATTGGCCTCTCCAGAACAAGTCAATTTTGGGCAGAATAATACACATCAATAGTATAATCCATATTCACAAACATACAATCCGGGGTGGAAGCAACACCCAAATTTTAAGGGGTCTGAGAATCAACAAAGTAGTCATGCCTATATTGCTCAGCAAGAAAGATGACCAAGTTTGGGAGAGATGTTCTAATAGTATATGCAGAAAACTGATAAAGTATTGGAGCGGCTGGACACAAACAGTCAAAATCAACAGAAAACTATTAGAAAATTAGAGACTCAGATTGGCCAGTTAGCCCTGCAATTGTCAGATACGAAACCAGACACTTTACCTAGTAATCTGTTGACAAATCCAAAAGAATAGGTAAATGTATTCACTACTAGGAGCGGGGTACAAGCGCGAAATTCACATGAAAAGGCCAAGCCAAAAATGACGAATAGTTAGTAATTGAGGAAGATGAAACTGAACAACAACATACGAAATCAAAAGAAGGAGTTTCAAAAGAATCTGCTGAATTTTCAAAAGTGAGGGCGCCAATTCCTATCAAAGCTTATGTGCCACCAATTCCATTTCCTCAGAGATTGCAAAAGTATAAACTCAACAAGCAGTTTGAGAAATTTCTTGAAGTTTTCAAGAAACTGCACATTAACATTCATTTTGCTGAAATGTTAGCCCAGATGCCAATATATTTAAAATTTATGAATGAAATGTTTTCCAAGAAGAGAAAACCAAATGAATACGAGACAGTAGCTTTCACTGAGGAGTGTAGCACTATTCTGCAAAATAAGTTGCCTCCAAAGTTAAAAGATCCAAGGAGTTTTAAAATTAACTTGCACAATTGAAAAATTTTATAATTTTAATGCTTTATGTGATTTAGGTGCAAGTGTAAATTTGATGCCCCTTTTGTCTACATGAAATTAGGTTTGGGAGATGTTAAAGCAACAACTGTGTCTCTACAGCTTGCTGATAGATCAATCAAGTACCCACGGGATGTGGTTGAAGACGTGCTCATCAAGGTAGATAATATTTCTTTCTGGTTGACTTCATTGTCCTTGATATCGAAGAGGATCGAATATGCCAGACATATTGGGACGACCATTCTTAGCGACGAGTCGAGCTCTTATTTATGTTGAAAAAGGTGAGCTAATCTTGAGAGTACATGATGAAGCGAACAATATTCGGTATGTACACCATACCCGAGCAACCGATGACTTGAAGAGTGTTTTATAGTTGATGAAGTGATAAAAATTGGCCAAGAAAATCAAACTAGATATGTATACTAGTTGCAACAATTAAAGATGAAAAACGCCAATTTAAAATATGGAGAGAAAATGATAAATCGTGTAAAGCTGGTAATTGCAAACAATGCAAGACTTCCAAAGCCCAATTCAAACGTCCACAAACGACACTTGCAATTAAGTCGAGCTCTAGACTATAAATCAAGCGTTTAATGGGAGGCAACCCATTTTTCTATCCCTTATATATTTATTGCATTGCATATAGAATTTTAGAAATGCATTAGGAATTACAGTACATTTCCTAATTTTTAGTAAATGAGTACATTTAGTTTTTTTTTCGTTTTAGGCTAGACATCGTCTTTCCGACCACAATGCATTCTGATCAGCTAAAAATCCAACGTTGTCTCCACGCCTTTTGATTCAGGTTAACTCATTCCTGTTTTATTTATTTTACTTTCTTTTGTCAAATTGAGGACAATGTGGATTTTAAGTTTGGGGGTGTAACTTTATTATTTTCATTATTGTTATGTGTGTTGTGAAAAAAAATGTGTGCGCGCTTGTGTGTTGGATAGCCTTGCCGGTTAATAATGACATCTACTTCAAACTGCTTTCAATTCATAAATTATGACTCGGTGATGCTACTTAAGATGTTTTTTTAGATTAAACTTATCCATGTGAGATATGATTAAGTGTGAGTACAATAGTCATAACTATCACTACTTTTAGTTGGTATATTAAATAGAATACATTGAAAGAATAGTGAGCCTAAGTTGTGAAACCAAGACATCGGTCGACAAACTCAATTACCTAACCAGTTGAAAGGATAGTTTTGGAGTGGTTAAACCAATACAGAAGCTATTTAGATAGGTGTTGATTCTGTGCTTGAGTAATAGTTGTGTGGAGTGTATTTGGCTACTAGGTGTTGACCAGATACTAAGAATCTAATCCCTGCATATTTATCTTGCAAAAAAAAAAAAAAAAGAAATACATTGTACTTGTATTATCTTATACCTCTATTCGTAGCTTAGTTGACTCGAGTGATAAAGCCCGTTAGGGTTCTCAAAACTCGGTGTCCTAAAGTCTATCAGACCTGGGAGCCATCGACCTAAACCTCACTACAAGGGTCATCTAGAAAGTTTAAGAGAGTGAGGTCTTACACATAAGATATATATCTATATATAAATATATATAAAAAAAAAAAAGAAGCAAAAGCAAGATTTTGAGCATTTGTGCACATAACTTGGGGATTTAGATGACTAGTGGGTTTAACTTACCTAGTGGAAGCTTAATGGCCAAAGCATTCAATAATTGGAGAATCATCACCGAACTAGATAGCAACTGTATTGGGTAGACCTAATCAAATCTTGAGCGGTAAAAAAATAAGTGTTTTGAAGGCAACTTTAGATTTAACACCTAGGGTGAGAGATTGAATATCTATATAGGAGTGTGTATTCTTACTTACGAGACAGCAAGGAAATATTTAACCATTGGGGGATGGAATATTACTAACATAAAGGTTCATGTTGATTGAATTGACTATTCGCACACACATATACCAATCGAGCATCGAATAAGTAAAAATAGATTTTGGTAGCATAATTTAAAATTTTTTTATGAATTGATTGAGTTGTTTCAAAAACATGAGGCAAATACTGCAAACTATCCATTATAGTATATTTTAATATTATTTGTTTGATTGTTTAAGTAAATAGTCATGTTCTAGGACGAACAAATGTTCAAGTTTGGAAGTATTTGATAAGTGTGGTTTTACACTTATCTGAACCATCAAAAGTAGACGATTGTAAGTACTCTTAAGTGATTATATACTTAATTGTTTATTGATTTAATTGTTTTAGGTTAAAGCCCGAGATCGGATAGAATTGGAGTAAAAACAAAGCAAAATGAGCAAAGAAAGACTGAAAATGCACAAAGACTTGGAAATGAAGACCAACTTGCAAATATTCAAAAGTTGAGGGACTTGAGTTGCAAATAAAAGAGGACAAATTGAAATAAAAGAAGAAATCAGAGGACTAAAGAGGATAAAATCTGAACTTGGAGGACCAATGATGCAAATTTGAAAAGATTCACCGGGCGATAGCTCAACTTATAACTAGGCGAGCGAGGCGATCGCCCGATGTAAATTTACAGCGATTTTTATTTCCTTTTTAAGTTTGACTTCAACAAGGAAATGTTTTGGACGCGATTTTCATAATCTTGGGACCCAATAAGGACACTATATATATGAGTCATTAACTCATAATTAGGGGTTGGTGAATTCTTTGGTGAACACAAGAGAAGATGGAAAGAGAGAAATTGAAAGAGACGAAGAATGACGGCGAGATTGAAGATTGGAGCGGGAAGACAAAGATTTCTTGGTGCAAGATACTCAACTTTTTCTCCTCTTTTATTCAAGATCCGGTTATGTATTCAAAACTCTTCATCTTGCTTTTCTCTCGAATCATGAGTAGCTAGATTTAAAGTTTGGATGAACGATGTAGTCTAGTTT